>WBZZ01001417.1:322500-337500 GCA_019918135.1 Paulinella micropora
ATAAAGCATGACTGGAGACCGGAAAAAGCGGTCAAAGGAATAAAAGTTTCAGATATGGGGAAAAAAGGCAATAGTCAAGCTTTTTCCAGAAAGCTAGCTGTTAAAGGGAAATAAATTGATCTGTTAACGGCAGTTGAAAACGTAACAACTACAAGTTATGACAGTTGATAAATAAACGGAAAAATGAAGTAACGGAACTAAAAATAGAAGTGTAAACTTGAAGTAAAAACTTGAAGAAAGTTTAATGTTTCGGTCCGGTACGGTAGTCATTCCGATAACCCCCCCCCCCCTCCCAGACCATAACGGTAGGTTGGAGTTGCGATCGAAACGAATCGTAACAGATGATTGACCAAATGATGTGTAAATAAGTATAAAAAGAAAATGAATCAAAGAGATCGCAGATGTAGATCAATGCGCGATATGTGCGTGCGTATATGTGTCAACGCATTGATCAAGATAGTATCAACATGCAGAGGCAGGACGGATATAGTGTACCCAATCATACATCATGAAAGGAGCGTAGGACCAACACTATCACTACGTGTTCAAAGCGGTAAATAGCAATGTGTGATCTGCCTTAGCTAATGCCAGTTGAAAATATGTGAATATGACCATCGTACAAGCCTGTAGAAAATACTAAATTGTTGGGTGGTATATGAAGTGGGAAAGGAGATAGAGTCCGAAGGGAGTCTAAAAGTAAAAACCACTTGAGAGTCTACTTCGATCTTAGTTTGAAAACATGAAAATCGTTCTTACCGTTGTAAGGTTTGCGTAAACGTTTGAGTTGTTCGGGAATGATCGCCTTGTTCCTGGAGTTGGTGGCGGGTTTGAACTGAATATCGCGATGAACGACCTGATCATTCTCACTGTCGAGAGTCATCTTCTTCCAGGAGTTGAGAGGCTTGGTCCATTGGAGATGCGTCGGGCCCTCCGTGACTGAGCCGTCCGGGTGCGTAATCAGCTCGACGTAGACGGGGCGGTACTGCATAGATAGTGAAGTAATGCCGAGCTGGTGAACGCGGAAGTCGTCGCGATCGTCCGTGGGATCTTCATCCATGATCATCCCTAACTTGAGCAAGCCATCGTCGATGAAGGCTATCACCTCACCAACAACGTAGTCCTTCTGGTCGTCATTGTGTGCCTGATCCTGGACCGGGTCGATGGCCTGAGCCAGATCGGTTGGGGCCGTGTAGGGGCTGATGTGTGCAATGTCAATTTTGCGGAGGACTTTGTTGGTGTGCTCGTGCCGGAGGCGAAAGGTGTTATTGGACGGCTTGTCCAATATGATGTACGGGCCGTCGTGTTGAAGGACAGAGGAGGCGGGAATACCTTTGGTTGATTGTTTCGGGCGATAGACGGTGACACGGTCACCCACCTTCCAATCGGGTAGTTTGCGTCGCCGTTGCTTGTTTTTCTGCTCGTTGGCGGCCTTGCGCGTGAAGGAGGCGTATTCCTTGACATACGCCGTGACAGCAATCCGAGCTAAGCGGAGAGTGTCGAGTTGGTCCGATGTCTGGACGGTCGTCGAGCCAGACTTAGTCATTGCGGCGGTTGATCGAGCCGCGCGTTCAGCGATGACGTCGGGAGAATCGAAGATATTGATAGATGTACGTGGCTGGCGAGCCATCATACCTTCAAAAGCGGATACGCCGGTGGCGGTAGAGACGTAAGTGTTCTGCGAGAACGACAGAGCTGGCATGGCATTGGGCCAAGTCTTCTTGTCTTTGTCTGCGAGTGCCTGGATAGCGCGGCGGAGGCTTTGATGCCTGCGTTCTACCATGCCTAACTGATGGTGAGAGTATGGCGCGGTGGTGAGCCATTCGATTCCAGCCATGCTGCAGAAGGCCTGGCAAGATTGCCACGGAAAGATCCATGATCGTCAGACAGGATGGCCTCCGGAAAACCGAAAAGGCAAACCCATCGAGCGAGAATGGTCTCAACAGTCTCCTCAGCAGTGGTGGAAACGACTGGAATAAACAATAGGTAACCCCCGAACAAATCGACTATAGTTAACACGTACTGTTCGAGTACGCCATCTATGATCTATACCTATAGCCTGACCTGGATGGCTCCAGACTAACGAGTTATAGCGGCCATGATTAAGTGTGAGCCGGGCGTGTGATAGTTGACAAAAGTGGCAATCTTTGAGGATAGCAGCAATGTCGGCGTGCATCTTGTCTTTCCCATCGGGTCCGAACCATACGTATCGCTGATGGATGTATGGGGCAAGGGTGGGGACCTTTGCATGATTCTGGATCAAGTGAGCATGGGAGACAAGCTTGCGTATGAGGGGATTCGGAGCATATATACGGCGGGAGCGGTCGGGCATGATATATACTGCTAGCACTCCCTTGAAAAAGAGAAGAGTATTACCCTGGCCGATAGATGTAGATCCGTCCCAAAGCGGTTGTAAAAGGGGGTCTTCTTTCTGCGCTGACTGGATATCCGCGCGCGTGACGCGCGGGGCATGTGATGTAGCATACATATTAAGCACAGCATGACGATCCAATCCAAAGTTATGAACAAGCCACACAAGGTTGTCCTCAAGGAAGACGATCTTGTGGCATGCTAATACTGTCTCACGAGAGATGGTCTCACCGTCGGGTATGAGGTGTACCATGTCTTGAGGAATGAGTACAGCAAAAGGCTTGTTGAGAGTAAAAAGTTGACGGGCTACGTCCGGAGCACGCTCCGCGGGCGGGATGACTATGGCATAGTCCCATGGGGCCTGTAAGATCTTGATCGTTGGTGCACCGCGCAAAATCCGACAGTCGTGATTCTTAAAGCGCGCGTCTAATTGCGGATGACTACCGTCAATCGCGAGCCAAAAGGAGCGTCCACTGGACTGTAACATAGTTGCCGGGATAGTGTCCAGTAGCTGATTCGTCGCTTCGACTTCCCCGAGGAGAGTGGCTTGGCCGGGCGATATACAAGGAACACGAGAGAGGGCATCAGGAAGGAGATTCTGTTTACCCTGAATGTATTCCACCTTGAAGCGGATAGTTTGAAGGTGGTCTAGGACCCATCCGAAAACCATCGGGCTTCTGGCGTGGTATAGCCATATGAGCGGGCGATGATCCGTGACGATAGTCAGCGGATGATCACTAGCATCAATATAGTAACGGGATTGCTGAACTCCGTAAATTATATCGTAAGCTTCCCGAACATACGTGACCCACCGAGATTGAGTATCCGTGAATTTAAGCGAGAAATAAGAGATGACGGGTGCAGACTTCTCAGGGCCCGAATGTAGAGCTCCACCGATGCCAACGATACTTGCGTCTGTTCGAAGGTAGAGTTGTTGCGTCTTGTTGTACTTGGCGAGGATCGGTAGCGTTGTCAGGACACGCTTGAGCTTTGCGAAGCATTTCTTCTCTTTCTCACGGAAAAAGTTGGGTCCCGTAGGCCGGGCGTTCGTAGACTTGAGTAAACCGGAGAGTGGCGCCACCAAGCAAGAGTAGTAAGGAATATGCGCCTGAATAAAGTTGGTCATACCGAGTATTGAACGGACCTCGGTGATGTTCTGCGGTTCAGATATCTTCAGGATTGCATGGATCTTGCTTGTGTCGGCGGCGACACCTTTCTTGCTGCAGACTTTGCCAAGCACGGGAAGAGAGTTGTAGCCAACGCGTAGCTTGTCCGCGGCGAAGTAACAGCCGGCTGCCTCCGCAGCCTCCATAAGCTTCTCCAGCTGGTCCATGTGGACGTCGAAGTCGTCGTGGGCCAGATGCACGTCGTCGATGTATGCTGCGGCTGTCTGACCCCAAAAAGGGAGATGGCCAAAAGACTTGTCGACTGCACGTTGAAAGTCACCAGGGGCGCGGTGGATACCCTGCGTCATATAGTTGGGGACTAGAAGTCCACGAGGAGTCCATACGGCGAGGATGTCGCGGCTACCGTCTGTAGGGTCGATCTTCAGGTGCGAAAAACCATCAACCATGTCCAACGCGGAGAGATAGTTGTATCCCGCGAAGAGATGATCGGGGTTAGGAAGGCCGGGGACCGGAAGGATGAGCCGGTCGTTAACCGCGCGGTAGTCGAATACCATGCGGATGCCTTTGAAATGATCCTGCAAGAGGGAGTTAAACTTGCCTACAGGGCACGGTCTAGTAGCCCACTCACAATTAGGATCGGCCAGTAGCGAGCATTAAATATCGTCTGCCCACTGGGTCAGGAGCTCTCTGACAGCAGGCGTCCATCTAGGGCAGGGAACCCAAATAGGCTGTGCGCCTGGACGTAGCTTCAAAGAGATAACGGTGTGCGTAAAACAGCCAGCCTTGTCATGGAATCGGTCGCTGTAACGCTCTAGAAAATCTTTCGCTCTTTTCTTCTGAGGGGGAGTGAGGTTGGAGCTAATAGTATCCGGGCCGAACTTGGGTTTAGGTGGTTCGGCCTTCTTTTCCTTCTGTTCGTCTAGGTATTGTCGGCATAATCGCTCTGAAAGCATCAAAACGGGGTCTGGGAATAGGCCTGTGATGTCATCTGGTGTGACGAGTAAAATACCTGGGTCAGAAGTCATGTTCATAGAGCCAGTCTAAACCGCTAATCGGGGGATGTTCCCTGTCATGCGGTAACATTAGCTGGGCCACAATATGGGGTTTGATAGGATGTGGATACGGCTCCGTGGGTTGTCACTGCGTCCTGCACTCTCCGGCTCATGTTGAGGGGAGTGTGGTCGGAAGCGCTGTCCCGGAGAAGGGGGCGATTGACATTGTGATCCAGCCAATGTTCGAAGCATAAGCATCGAGTGGGATGGTACACGTTTCGTGTTTTGTTGCCGGAGATGAGTTGCGCGTGGTGCATACACATGGCTGCGCGTTTCCGGAACTAGGTTCTGGGGTCGGCTGTAAGCCGGTCGGGGCAGGCTAGGCTCGCTCCGCACGCGTCTCGGACCGCGCCTTGGCAGTGTGCTTCGGGGTGCATTTCTCCGAACCGGAATACCCGTAGTCCATCTCTGGACCGGTTTTTCCAGCCATGGATCATGGCCTGTCGCATACGCTGCTGTTGTGCTTGGTGTTGAGAGCGTATGGGCTTGCGTTTACCTTGTGACACAGTCCGAAGGTACCGTCTACTTTGCCGTCATAGGCTACTTCATGATAGTGCCATGTGCGTACCTTATGGGCTTTGCCGCGGCTGCCTCGTTTACTCCGCTCCTTGTTCTTATTCTTATATCCTCCGTCTTCTCCTGCTTATCTGTCGTCCTGCTACCCGATGTTGCGCTCGGGGCTGGAGCAGAGCTGGAGGACGAAGATGAAGAAGAAGAAGAGAAGAGGAGGACGAGGAGCCGTCTTTGTCGTCGTCGTCGTGACTACGTCGTCGTCGTCGGTCGGGCTGGCAGCTGGTCTTGGGCTTCTTGAATTTCCGGCGTATCGTCTTGCTGGAACGACCTCTGCCGGTATCCGCTTCTTCGTCGGTGGGCGGAGAGTCTTTCTTTCATCCTTGCCGCTACGTGTTTGACGTTCGTATTCCTCTAGCTCTTCCTCTTCCTCTTCCTCATCTCGCGCTCTACTATATTCCAATCGCCGTGTGATCTCGAATCAGCGGATGAGAGGCCGCGTGGATTCGAGCGGGATGAAATGCGCGGAGAAAAGGAGATGCGGTCAGACGGAGACCCTTCCAGCCCAGCTGCCCCGACGATCGAAGTGGAGGAGGACAACCCGTCTGGGAGCAGAGCGAAAACTAGTGCACCCTCTAGTAGTGGCGAGCAGCCCTCGCCGAGTAGTTCCGAGCCGTCACGTACCCGGAATGGTATACGCTTTAGTGGCAGCACCGTCCTTATGATGGTAGCGCCATTTGAGTCTGTTACCGAACGGAACCAACGCCGCATGCGGAAGATCAAAAAACTTAAGTTCGACCACATATCATTAGGATACACTTTGCGTCTGTTCCTTTCTAATCTTTCCCTTTCTATGACCCAGTCTGAGGCCGAGATCTTCTTCAACGCGTGGTCGGCAAGAACTTCTTCCAGAGACTCCTACATGAGGTCTCTGCAGCTCTTGCCATGGATCTGGCTGGACTACCGAGTAGACTCACGATGGAAAATCGACATCGTCTACGACGTTACCAAGCCTTTCGGCCCGAGTTACAGGAATGACATGAAGAGACGGTCGAAAGAGAACTTGGCCAATTATATCACGCGTTTACAGAAGCTCTTCAGGCAGCTGCAGAACGAAGGCCTTGTGGCCGAGGAATTCCATAAGTATGAGGTAGCCCGGCGATGTGTCTCCCCTATGGATATACAGCACATAGAGGCCCTGCAGATAGAAAGGAAGAAGCGGGGCATTGCGCCGACACGCACGTTGGAAGAGATGAGGTACCTCATCCTCAAGGCTAACCCGCGTACCTTGACGGATTGGGACCCCAAGATGATCCTGACGGCACCGGAATCCGACTACGGCCGGCGCCCTCCTCGTAAGGAGAGGATCAAGGAGAGCACGAGGAAGCCAAGAACCAAGTGGCCCCGTGACATCCCCTCGGGTAGTCAGCTGCAGGTCGTGGCGAGGCAAGCTCCGACGTCCCATCAGCAGAACAAGCCGAAGTCTGGCCCGGGCCCGGACCAACGCAAGGGCTCTGCACCGTCGAGTTCGTCCGGCGGGCGTACAACCAAGACTGCACGCTTTTCTGGGGCCAACGCGATCAAGATCGCCAAGCCGGCCCAGTGGACGAAGGACCCCGCCAAGGAGAACCGCGCGCCGCACAACAAGAGCTCCGAGCCCTGCGCCTACTGTCAACACTTCGGCAAGGTCGACAAACCAAATCATACACTCGAAGTTTGTAGGACACGCACGCGCGATCTGGAGAAGGGGCTCAACTCGCATTGGTGCCCCCCGCGGGCCGGGAAGCAACGCGCTGGTCCCGGACAGAAGGATCGACGCGGAAAAGACCGCAAGGAACGCAAGAATGCCCCTATGGCGGCGGTGATGGCGGCTCAAGCGACGGTAGACGACCCTAGCCAGGTAAGCACCCATAATATATTGGACGACGGGACTGACACGGCTCTTGAATGCCGTTATGTCGCTCCCGTACGACCTCGTCAGGCAAATGTCCTTCAAGGACGGGTCCTGGCTATTGCCGGACTGGATCAGACCGCCGACAAGGCTATCGACATCTTTGTCATAATTGACACTGGATGTAATACCTTGGGGCTGATCCAAGATGGGCCTGACTGAAATGGATTTGCCCAGCCCGCACGGCTCAAGGGATCATAACTATGGTGAGGGGCATACGTCTCTACATCCAAGTCCTCCCTACAAGAGGCTGGGATGAGATTTACCTCTACACTCCCAGCATGTTCCCCCGGGAGCGGATATTCTACTTGGCACTGCCCTTATCATGCAGACCAACATATCCACGGATGCCCTTTTAACCCGTATGGCAGCTGGCCAACAGTGGCCGGCCGTGCCGATACGGGCGGAGGACGAACAAATCCTCTTGGACAAGTTCGAGATCCTGACCCCGCCCCGACAGCCCAGCGGGACTGTCAATCAGGTTTTGCGAAGCAGGACAACCCTAAGAGATGGTCCCTGCCACCAAGTGGTCACGCTGATCGACCTCCCCTCGGATGATAACGAGGAGGAAGCCCAAAAGCAAGGCCTTAAGGAATGCCCTTTTAGTCTCCTCCCTTTGGTGGCGATCACCACTGACGGGAGTGATGATGAGGAGGAACAGGAAGAGAAAGAAGAAAGCGAAGAGAAGACAGACGAGACAGAGGAGAAGCAGGAGGACAGTACTGTCCGTACATCCCCCACACCGCGACAGACACGATCTCGGACCACAGCGGCACGACTGGACCGTACACCGGTCTCGGCTTTTCCGATCACGGGTCTTCCCCCAAAACGCGAGGAGGATGTGACTCCTCAGGGACCACCGTCACCTAGTGAGACGGCGACGCCAGCCCAGGCTGATCTTGAAGGAGCCACCGCTTCAAGCTCAAGCTCGAGTTCTTCGAGCTCGGGGCAAGATCACCGGGCCACGCAAGCCTCACACGTGACTCCCGGAGGACCATCACCCACTCCCTCCACCGCCTCCTAGCGAGTGGGCGCGCAAGCCCGGATCGGCCGATACGCCTAGCCGGTTAGGACCCAGGGAGTCTCCCATAGAATCTACTTTCTCACCGACAACTCCCGCTTACTCGCCCGCTTTGTCGAACGTCACGTCACAGTCTTTCCCAGACGCCAAGGCACAACCAGGTGCTAGCGTCACATCGCCCGCTCTCTCGAACGTCACGTCTCCTAGCGCACTACTTTGTCCTCCAAGACCGACTCAGTTGGAGAGGGAGCTTATAGTGAAAGATGGCACGCCCCCGGCGGCGACATCGTCGTCAGGGACACCGGCGCGTCAAACCGCTACGCCTGTACCCCTATCGCAAGCTAGCTCGTCATCGTCCTCTTTGCCACGATCACTTCCACCCTTAGCCCAGCAATCTCCTATACCAGGAATGCCGCAATTTGACACAGGGATCACAGCGATCATTGGGATTTTCTCTCATGTCCTGCCGCTATGGCTCTATCTCCCCTAACGCAGCTCGAACCTTCCCACAAGGAGATTCGAATTTGACTAACCTTCAGCTCATAGCGGTCCGAGGCCGCGCTATAACGGATACTGGCATGAGACAACTCGACCAGGGAAGACCTACAACTCCACGGAGAGCGGGTCTATCAACCCCGGGTCGAAGAAAAAACATCATGCACCCAGTAGGACCACGCATGGTTACCCGCACACATGTCAAGTTCGAGAGAGATATGCACCGTGAGGGCAAGAGCATACCAGCTGTCCCGCAAATAGGAGGTGCGGTGTTGAAGGACGTTTATAATGACAGGAAGTCACTGTTCATTGTTCAAAACCCGATTCTCCGCCTCCGCCGCTATTGGGAAGATCTCGTCCAATACGGTCAGCACATTAAATGCAACCATCGTTGCTACTATTACCTGCCTTACCTCATCCGGGTCCATGGAATCTACGAGGACCCGTCTTTTGACGATCCAGGCAATATCACGATAGTGCGACACCGACTCGAGATCCGCGAGGACGGTGGGTATGAAATCCCGCTTCATGGCGGCCACATACATCTAGAGCGGTGCTTTTCACAGCTCCGTCAATTGACAAGATATGAGGACATGCACCAACATAGTTACATAGTCACACGCTTATACTCGAGCCAGCTGATTAGATCAGTAGCATACGTAGCCCCTAGAGTCCAACAGGCTAAGGCGTGGGCCCGGATTTCCCTACGCCAGTTGCCGGAAATCATGGCACAAGTCAACCAAAGAGACCGAATATTCCTCGACAACAAGGGATATATCGCGCCTTATACTGGCCCAGGTTACATTGACTGTCAAGTCGTTCAGGCCTTTGTAGGTCTCACTATGAAAACCATGAACGCCTGCCATCAGGAGCGTGACCCGGGCCTTTCCCAGCCCGAGGATGTCCTCCTGTCGGAATGCATCGTTTTCGTTCCTTGCTTGCAAGGACCAGCCCCCATACAAACCAACCCCCAGAATGATTGGATGTGCATCGAAAAACGCACCGAAGAAGATGCGCATCACGATCGCTTTGTCAAAAACCCTGCGATAACTCACCGCTGCAACATCCAGTACGTCGAAACGAACCGTAGCCCGCAACATATCAGTAGGTTGCTGAACGGTCTCCCTCTCAAGTTGGTATTGCCTGTCATGGTTATGAATCGGACCCCACTGACGATGTTTCAACATCCGGTTTAGGGACGATCCAGAGCTCAATTGGCCTCAATTCTGGCTTTTGGGTTGGACCAGGAAGACCCGATATCCGATACCCTGCTTTTCAGGCATTACATATCATACTCGCACGAACGGCCATATGGTTCCATGGGCCACCTATCAGGACTCTACCCGGGACATGGGGGACAGAGTGTGTCTCAGCAGATTATGAACCACGTAGTCCCTTTTCCATGGTCCCATACTGTATCGGTGGAACCGGTACGATCAAGGGGGAGCATAGGACGGCATGATGAAGACTATATCGGCTGCCCTATTTTCGTACGATACCATTTTGCCTTCGAGCACTTATGGCAGTGGTTTGCATGTCTCTACTATCTTTTTCGATTGCCATCGAATTCTGCATAAGATACTGCACGCACCCACATGATATCAAGCGGTCTATCGGATTTTCACGCCAGACTTTCTCCTTTTTCGCGGATCTGCCGGCGAACTATTTCGCAAACATGGACATGACAATTTATTCTACTGACAAATATCATCCCATCCTCCCAACAGACCAGTGGGATGTATGTCCCAATCCAGGCATGCTCGCGCGCCTCTTCACTGATAGCCCGGACAGAGAAATACTGGCAAAAGCTGAACCTATTAAATCAACCTTCCTTGTTTATGGAAGCGCGATGGACCAGGGGTATAGACACTTTAGCCCCGGTACAGGACTATCTTCTTCGGAATCTGCCTTCTTCTGCACACGACCAGAAGTGGTACTGTACAACCATAGCCAATGTCCCCTTTTTCATACAGGTGCAGACAGAGGTGCGGGCACTGCAGCATATGCTCAACACGCCGGCTTACGAGGAAACCCAGGTCGTAGTGCACCCAAGCACGTATTCACCTTGTCTTGCAGACATCTTGAATCCGTATTCGAGGGCACTGCGGGCCAAAGGCTACCCCTATGGTGTCCCATCTATTCAGAACGAGATGGATATCAAGGAAACGATACCAAATATCGTGCGCCTCGATCTCGCCTCGACCTATCTTGGCACTCGGGTAGACCTCCGGGATTCACGTGATATAGCGGCCTATTTAAACCTTCCGCTAGTCCCCGTTGATCTTGGTTGGGTGTCAGTCTCTTCCTGGAACACACATTGCAGTCTCGAGTTTGCGATGCTCCACAACATCATCCTTGCCCAAGACACGGAGATGTTTTCCACGAACGAACAACTTCCCCCTGCTCCGGTGACTGGAAGGCCGGAGACGACCTATCCACTCATCACGCTCTCCAAGAATTCGGGCTTACGATGGAAACTCAGAGCTCGGCAGGATCCCACCCCTTCGCCCTTTTCACCGGCTGCCCCCACATCATTGTCGCAAGCACCATCGATATACTTGCCACCATCACCACCGACGACATACTTTTTATTATCGTCAGCATCGTCATCATCGTCATCATCGTCATCATCGTCATCATCGTCAGCATCGTCTTCAGCACCCTTACAGGGTCCTCACACACTTCCTTCCGCGGTGTCAGCCGTGGAAGGAGCGCATGCTATACGATTTACAATCACAGGTCCTAGATCTCTTCGACCGACGCGACGCCTCTGGGGATTCCAGATCCCTTCCTCACGCGCCACCCGGAAGCAGCTGGATGGCTAGAGCCGTTCCGGCTACCTCTGGCGTGACCGCTGCGGAGGCTGCGGTTTCCGCGACCGCCGTCCCGGTCTCTCCATCTTTGTCGCTCCCACCAGCTGGCGGGAGCAATTGCATAACTGTGGAGAAAGTCACAATACGTGGAGGGGCAGAACGGGGTCGGCTTGAGGACTGCCCGACTCGGGGGGATAGGGGGAGGCTGTCGCCGTCGGCTGGCTCTGCCCCTCGCTCTGGAGAAAAAGAGAACAGAGGGCCTTTCGACTCTTCTTCCTCTTCGACTACCCTTCCGTATGGGGAGACAAAAAGCGCGCCGCTGTCTTCGTACCGGGAGTCCGGAGGGGAGGCGAATGATCCCGGGAAGCTTGGGCTCCGTTGAGAAAACCTCGGGGTCGGGGATGAACCATACCCTGATGCTAGTGGGGAAAATGCCCCGTCAGCAGTCGGTCTCGGTCGGGAAAACAGAGAACGCTGTGCCTCTGACCCGCCTATGGGGCCCAAACCACTTCCTGAAGGGCGAGAAGGTCGACCTGGGAAGGCTGTAATGGGGCCACCAAAGCGTTGGGAGCCAGTTGGGGGGAACCTTACCGGGGCGGGGGCAGCCATGAAGCGCGATGACGATGCTGCCGCCGTAGCCCGAGGCATCGTCGCTGCCGTACGCTGTAGCCGTGGTCGTAGTCGTAGTCGTAGTCGTAGTCGTTGCTCCTGCCAGCAGGGGGCGGGTTGGGCCCATGGTAGGAGCCGCCGTGGCCGCTGGTGCCGGAATCGTCACGTAGCGTATGGAGCTGGGGACGTTGTCCGGGGACAGAACCCAACCGACCTTTTTCGCAAGGTCGTTGTACCTACTTATAGCTAGGTCCCTCTCACCCCTATACGCGGTCCACTTGTGGAAAGTGGATGGGTCCAACCAATAATCCACCATCTGCTCAAGGGGCTGCATGGGGAGAAAAGGCTCCTCCTCAAGATTGAGAAGGCCATCCTTTACTGCTTTCGCTAAGAGGGGGCAGAGGTCCTTATTTAAAGTCATTAGTACGACCTTAATGAAGTGGGCGCGGCTGATTCCGTCCGTTTGAGGCGAGAGCTTCTTGGCTGAGCCGTCCTTGAGGGCCTTCCTGTAGGTGTCTATGAAGGGGACCTTGAGGTTGGTGCGCAGCGTACGAGAGATGTTGAGGCATTCCTCTCGGTGGTAGACTTCCTGACTGACCAGGTCGTAATTGGGGCGAGGAAATGAGGCTGGAAGGCTCATTTCGTCACATCTTTAGGGTTGGTTGCTACTAGATGGGGCTTGCTTGAGGGACTGTCCTATGTATGCAAGGGACTTGAACAGACTTGAACAGACTTGAACAAGACTCGAATACATGGTACAAGTCGCCTCTCTGCGTGTGGTGAACATGAACAAGGGTCACCATAACCGGCCACTCAAAGACAGGTGAGCTAGCTGTCCTGTGTGGGTGTAATGGCAGACCTTGAGCTTGCTGGCTGTTGGTGTTTCCAGAAGCAGGTAGGTGTTCCCCAATTCGAGCTGTGCACAGCACACACTAAGTGTGACTCTTCCGAAAATAAAGGAAAATTCGAATGGTAAGTCTTGACTACCCTCCTGTGAGGAAATTACCAACCGGCATTCAAATGAATACACACACGGCTGTCATTTGATCTCAAAATACTTCCGAAAACAGGGAAGGTACCAAAAGACGCTGGGATGGTCAATTCCAGTTTATTTACTACACTTGCTTGACAAACTACTTGTCCCTTGCGAAACAATACAAATTCTGAGAACTAACGAATAGAATTCAAGTGCTACAAGTGTTGTGTAGCAGTTGGAGTTGTTCAAGTTGGTCTGAGAAAAGTAAAGGAAAATATGTTAAGTATTACCACTTTAACTAACCTATCTGACTTGTTTTACCATTTTACTTGGGGTGTTGACTGGAAACAGGAAAACACGGTCCAAGGAAATAAAGCATGACTGGAGACCGGAAAAAGCGGTCAAAGGAATAAAAGTTTCAGATATGGGGGAAAAAGGCAATAGTCAAGCTTTTTCCAGAAAGCTAGCTGTTAAAGGGAAATAAATTGATCTGTTAACGGCAGTTGAAAACGTAACAACTACAAGTTATGACAGTTGATAAATAAACGGAAAAATGAAGTAACGGAACTAAAAATAGAAGTGTAAACTTGAAGTAAAAACTTGAAGAAAGTTTAACACAATATTATTGTTTCGGTCCGGTACGGTAGTCATTCCGATACTAGTATATATATATATATATATATATATATATATATATATATATATATCACTGATCATCATCGTCAACGAGAATTACGCTACTACTAAGGAAGGCTCGGTAGCTCAGTGTATTAATATCACTGTGACATGATCAGTACTCTAAGTGACTGGTAATAACTTTGAAGCTCTGCAAGCCTGAGTTTGCTTCTACGGCATGATCGTATCAGTATGGCATGGTGCGTGAGCAATGACTCGGGGTTTTGTAGTTGAGTGCCGCCCGCATAGATGATTCAGTTCTGGGATGTGACTCGGAACGGTGCCAGCATAGTTTGAAGTATGATCCAAGTCTGATCACAAATGAATAGGTCAGTGTAGGTATATATTAACCGGTCGGGTGACTCACGGACCAGGGACCTTACCTCACCTTTTAACTGAAGTCTGCGGCAATGGATAATTCATTAATTAATAATAGTATTTAGTCATACCTGCCCACCCCAATGACAATTACCTATTTTTACCTATATCACTCTAAGTGTAACGGTGAATTTAATGCTTTGGCGGCTGGGGTTGTGGTGTTTAGTGACGTGTCATTATTCAAATATCTCAGTAAAAGTAAAGTTCCGAACCCTCTCGTCCAAGGTTTTCCTTGTCTGACCCTGACTTTGAGTCTAACTCAGCTTCCTCTTCCTCCTCTTATTTTACTGAGACAGAAAGACAGCCTACGTTAGGGGGAGATAGTGGTGAGAGTGAGCAAAAGGGAGGAGAAGAGCAGGTGGAGGAGAAGAGCAGGTGGAGGAGAGGGGGAGAGTGAATAGTCAGCCTTCACCTACTTATTGCAAACCGGCAACGACAACAATCAGGACGAAGAGCAAGGAGCAAGTAGAGGAAAAAGAGAAGGAAGATAGAATGATAGTAGCAAATGAGGAAAGTTTGGAGCATGAGATGAAAAGACAGAGAGAGGAAGCTTTTTCGTTTGTGTTTGATAAGCTAGCAGGTAAAGCCAAGAGGAGTGTGGCAGATTTGGTGAGAGACACTTCACCAGACTTTGGTCAGAACTTGCACACTGTGTGGGCAAGACTAACCAAAAGGTTTGGTAAGGTGAGTGAGGAAGATGTGCAAGATAAAATAAATGCGATGAATGCATGGACATTTGATGAGGGGTGATTATGTTCCGCAGTTTGATGCGTTTGTTGCGTTAGATGAAGAGCTAAAGGCAGTAGGCCATAAAACACCCCACAGAACAATGGAAACAATAATCACTAATGCCTTGCAAAACCCTGAGTATGCATCAGAGGGGGTGAGAAAGGATTGGGGAGGATGGATGAGCACGCTAAAGATGAATAAGAAGCAGCATGCATGGTCTTTTGAGGAATGGTGGGAGGAGTTGGAAGAAAGAGCATTGGAGATAGAAAGGAACCGAGAGAGAAAGAAAAGAGAGCA
>WBZZ01001417.1:345000-349730 GCA_019918135.1 Paulinella micropora
CGAAGAAGAAGAAGGAGGAGGAGAAAGAGAAGAAGAAGAAGAAGAAGAAGAAGAAGAAGAAGAAGAACGGAGGATGACTGAATTGCAGGGAGGAGAAAGCGATAAGTGTAGGCAGGAGTGCCGTTGGGTAGACCTGCAATATATCTCCGAAGGTAGAGTTTGCAAGGACCTATTTTTGCTTATTCACACACAGACACAGACACACACACACACAACACACACACACACAAACAACACACAACACACACAACACAGAATACACAACACACACACACATACAGCACACACACAAAATATTTTCACACACGCCAACACACACACACACACACACACACACACACACACACACACACACACACACACACACACACACACACCACACGTATGCATCCCTAAATTTGTGCTCAAGTCCTCAAACATGTACCTGGTGGTTTCCTTCGACAGAGACGAAAAGGCGACATTATACAGAAAAAGAAAACGTAGTAGAATGTACAGCAACAGCTCCAGACTAGCGCAACAGCTACAAGAAAGCGTTTCATACACCAATTCATAGTACTGCGGTGGACTTTTTTGGAGAAGAAATATCGAGCAGAGATACAACGCCTCGCAGAATGCACAGATACATCGCCAAAACAGGACGGTGGCTGGTAGACAAAAAATGGCTGCCCAAACATGGCTTATCATGGTGAGATGGACCCCAGCATATTTTCTTGCAACAATCATAAGTCAAATCCTCGATCAAGCGGGACGGACTCTGCCTCCGAAGTGTAGACCAGATAAGTAACACGACCATGAGTGAGAGGCAGAAAGAGACAACTGGCACGAGAACTAAAATAGCACCAACGTGCACCTGAGAAAAAAAGGAAAATGGCTACATTCGATTCGATTATTGCAACCAGAACTCACACCTCAATATGTTTGATCATGCTTGGACTTGGACTACCCTGGAGACCAGCCAAGATGCGAATAGCCTGGAGACCTAAGACTGAACTGAAGAACAGCCCTGATTATCGATTACCTGCAGATACCTCCTTGAGAAAAAATTCTTGTAATTTCGGTACGTTTCCAGAGGCCTAAATTTCTTCGCTACCTCGGCCGGTCAGTCACTTATAATTGGGGAAACACTGCAGGAATCAGCTCGGACGTAAATACGTACCCCCTGCAAAAGAAAAAAAAAAGAGGCACGCATGCCGTAACCGAAAAACTTACTATTTTCATCTCTGCATCTCCCTCTCTCCCTCTCTCTCACACTCTCCCTAGTGAAAACAACATCGAATTGTAATTTGTTATTTATCTATATCTTTTTTTCCTTGCTTCACATGTACATGTCTGTCGACGCCGGACCGACGTCTGCCTGTCTGTCTGTCTGCCTGTCGACATCAGTACTGACATCTGTCCGTCTGTCTGTCCGTCTGTGTCTGCCTGTCTGCCTGTCTGTCTGTCTCTCTCTCTATTTCTCCCTCTCCCTCTCTCTGTCTCTCTCTCTATCTCTCCCTCTCCCTCTCTCTGTCTCTCTCTCTTTCTCTCTCTGTCTCTCTGTTCTCTACTTCTCTCTCTCGTGAATGTCTCCATGTGTATTTGTGTTTTGTCTGTTTTGTGTTTTTTGATTCTTTGGAGTATGTATGTATGTATGTATGTATGTTTGTATGTATGTATGTATGAATGTAGGTATGTATGTATGTATGTGCATATGTATAATACATACATACATACGTATACATACATACATACGTACATACATACATACATACAAGTACTCATACATACATACATACATACATACATACATGCTATACGTATGTATGCATACATGCATGCATTGCATGCATGCATGCATGCATGTATGTACATACATCAATCTGTCTTATTTTACTGGTTGGCCTGAAAGAACAGGATGTCAATTTACACAGAGCGGGATAATCTATTGCTATTTTGTCTCTCGCGGACGTGCATTATTGGCATTAGTCACCCGGCCGGCCCAGTCTAGGAAAGTGGCATTCGTGCATGCATAAGTGGCAATGGTCACCCGGCCGGTCCGCGCACACAATGACGACACGTGTCCACCGCAACCAGTGTATGGTTTTTTACCATAGACTAATTTTTCATAATTCAGTCCCTTGCACTCGAGGTATGTTCCTGTGGGTGGTCGTGTGTACCATAGGTGTCTGAGGGGTGGGGTGTGTGGGTGTGGTGCTTCGGGGGGTAGAACGAGTGCACGAATCTGATAGTGAAGACGGAATGAGATTATCTCTAGGTTTGAAAATGTTGTAAGGGTCGGTTGGTCTGGCCTGTGTACACTTCCCTGTGTACCCACGTCCCTTGTACACATGCTCCTCTGTACCCGCCTCCCTTGTACCCGTGCTCCCCTGTACCCACGTCCCTTGTACCCATGCTCCCCTGTACCAGCCTCCCTTGTACCCGTGCTCCCCTGTACCCACGTCCCTTGTACCCATGCTCCCCTGTACCCACGTCCCTTGTACCCGTGCTCCCCTGTACCCGCCTCCCTTGTACCCGTGCTCCCCTGTACCCACGTCCCTTGTACCCATGCTCCCCTGTACCCACGTCCCTTGTACCCGTGCTCCCCTGTACTCTCGTGCTCCCTTGTACCATACCCTGATGTGCTTGTGTGTACAGTCCCCATGACGGTCCTAGTGGTACCTGCCACCGTGCCGGCTTCAGCTGCCAAGGACGCCAGTGTGCCTGCCTTGACCGAGGTACGACCCCTGACCAAACGCAAGCGTAGGAACAAGGCTAGTCGCGAGAAGAGAAAGAAGCGGCGCAAACTCGAGAAGGCCAGACAGGCAGCTCAGCAGGCGGCGGGCGGTCTGGGCGTATTGAACGCAGGAAAGCCCGCCCCTGTGGAGACGCCTGGACAGGCAGAGCAGCGGGGGGAAGGCGGTCTGGGTGTATTGAACACCGGAAAGCCTGCCCCCGTGGCTATGTCTAGTTGGCTCTGGATGAGCTTTGCCCCTTCCTATTCTAGTGACGAGAACCTTCCCCTACTGATGGCGTTTGACGAGGCTGGTACCAAGGGCAAAGCAGTCCAGAGGTGTTTCACAGTAGAAGAAGTGCGAAACGAAGAAGGACACGGCGAGGGCTACCAGAAAAGGGCATGGACTGATTTCGTAGACAGGGTGGTGGCCGCGGGACAAAAGGCCTACGAGGAGGCTAAAGCAGCCGGTCCAGTCGACACGAACGAGCCGCCTGTCTTCCACCCTCAGGGCTGTGCGCCTTCCGGCCTCTCCTTTCCGCCTGGGGATACCGAAGTGGTCTGCCCCGTTCGAAACTTGGGCAATGCCGGCTGCATGACCGACGCGTGGCTGTGTGCTCTGCCCCGCCTGCAGCGCAAGTACGTCGACATGTGCCACAGAACCTACCCCGGCCTTATGACCTTTGACGAGCTTCTGAGCCTTGCTAGCTACACTGACCAGCAGGCACGTGTCCGCTTCACACTCAAGAAAATCAGATGCAGCCACCGCGAGCTTGTTCTCAAGAAGTCTGGCGTCTATGTCGTTGCCGGACAGGCACACGCAGTAGCAGTAGACTGCGCCGAGGGCCATATCTTCAACCCCTGTGTGCAGCACGCCTCCACCCTCAGCGCCAAGAACCTCGCTGCCCAGGGCATCCCAGACACGAAGGGAGGTATCGACGTCGCTAAGCTAGTGAGCACAGCGCTCTGAGTCGTTTGTACAAAAAAATCATTAAAGGGTTCCGGGTGTCCGGTCGGGTCTGTCGGTCAACACCGTGCCAGTGTCGGTCGACACTGTGCCAAGGTCGGTCGACACCTGCTTGGCCGGGCTTGAGACACTGAGACACACCCTGCCCCCCCCCCCCCCCAGGCCCCAGGGGGGTGGGTACTTTTTTACCCCCCTCCGGAAAGGTTGTGGATAAATTTGTCGTTTTTTTGTCTCAATGACGGGTTAGGCGACAAATTTGTCGAGGCCAAGAAAATTTACCGTAAAGAAAACTTGAGACAAAAAGACACCCCCGCCCCACCGGGATTCCGGGAGGTGTGTACTTTTTTATCCCTCCCTGAAAAGTTGTGGATAAATCTGTCGTTTTTTGTCTCAATGACGGGTTAGGCGATAAATTTGTCCGGGCCAAGAAAATTTACCGCAAAAAGCACTAGCCATAGCCTGTCGGCCGACACTGTACAAGGGACGGCCGACCCTGTACAAGGGCCGGTCGACACTATACAAGGGTCGGCCTTGAGACAAAAAGACACCCCCACCCCGCCAGGATTCCGGGAGGTGGGTACTTTTTTACCCCTCCCTAAAAAGTTGTGGATAAATTTGTCGTTTTTTTGTCTCAATGACGGGTTACGCGATAAATTTGGCCGTCTGTCTCAGCCTGTCTCGGAAACTATAGGGAAAATGATAGGCCTGAGACACTTGAGACACTTTCTTTAAAAAAATTCAAAAAAAAAGGAAGGGAGGGAGGGAAGGGGGGGGGGGGCCCTTACCACCCCGTCTCGCTGTCTCGCGCGGGAGGGGGTGGGGGGAGGGGGGGGTTTCCAGTCGACGGCCGCAGGGCAAAAACTTTCGCCGAAAAATACTGGTCGGTACGGACGACCACGCCACCCAC
This sequence comes from Paulinella micropora, assembly GCA_019918135.1. Taxonomy (NCBI): domain Eukaryota; phylum Cercozoa; class Imbricatea; order Euglyphida; family Paulinellidae; genus Paulinella; species Paulinella micropora. Next base: position 349,585 of record WBZZ01001417.1, read on the forward strand.
CCCTTGGGCCCGGTGGCAGGTGGCAAGCAATACCCACCACTCGACCGACCTTGCTGGGCGGGGCCGGCCGGTCGCACGAGGCTCGGCGGTTTCGTCGTGGTGTCTCGGTCACAACCCTCGAGTCGTCGACCGAGGGAAGTGGGTAA
>WBZZ01001419.1:20000-40000 GCA_019918135.1 Paulinella micropora
GAGTTTGAAGCATGAGATGGAAACGCAGAGAGAGGAAGCTTTTTCTTTTGTGTTTGATAAGCTAGTAGGTAAAGCAAAGAGGAGTGTGGCAGATTTGGTGAGAGACACCTCACCACACTTTGGTCAGAACTTGCACATTGTGCGGGCAAGACTAACCAAAAGGTTTGGTAAGGTGAGTGAGGAGGATGTGCAAGATAAGATAAATGCGATGAATGCATGGACGTTTGATGAGGGGTGTGATTATGCTTCGCAGTTTGATGCGTTTGTTGCGTTAGATGAAGAGCTAAAGGAAGTAGGCCATAAAACACCCCACATGTACAGAACAATAGAAACAATAATCACCAATGCCTTACAAAACCCTGAGTATGCGTCAGAGGGGGTGAGGAATGATTGGGGAGGATGGATGAGCACGCTGAGATTAATAAGAAGCAGCATGTATGGTCCTTTGAGGAATGGTGGGAGGAGTTGGAAGAAAAAGCATTGGAAATAGACCGAAAGAAAGAAAGAGAGAAGAAGATGAAAAAAGAAAAAGGACACGCAGGGAAAGATGCCAACAAAAGAGAGGAAGGGCAGCGAGGTGTGTGTTTTGGGTTTCAAAGAGAGAGTGGATGCAAGTGGGGGGATGAGTGTCGTTTTGCTCATACAGAGGTGTCAGTCACTATGCGTAGTGTGCCTGGGGTGTGTACATGTTTGAACAGTCAGGCAGCTGTGATAGATCTACCTGTAGGTTTAAGCACACCACCACTAATAGGAAAGGGGGAGGGAAAGGAACAGGAACGAGAAAGAAGACGTGGAAGAAAGGAGAGAAATGTTTCAACTGTAACATGGAGGGACATGTGTTCTCCGCATGTGAGAAGGAGTGCAGGATGTGTGGAGGTGAGCATAGACTGCATGAATGTGAAGAGATGAAGAAGGCAAGAGAAGAGCCAGGTGAGAAGGAAGAACCGAGAGAGAAAGAAAAGAGAGGAAAAGTGGAACATGGAAAGTTAGGTAAGGGGAGTGAGTCAGACACTTCTGACAGGGGGAGCAAGTCAGACACTTCTGACACAGATGATGAAGGTGAGAAGGTGAAAGTATTAAACAGGCGAGACAGAGCAGGCATGGTAAAGGAGAAGGCCCACATGGGCAAAGTGATGGTAGTACAAGAGAGAGAAGTCTATCGTCAATATGAGGGGCGAGTGTCAGGTGAGCAGCAATGTTTTGTATGCACACATGACATGGAGAGTGAGAATGTGTTGTTGCGAGAGGCAGCGTATGGTCTGTTGAGAGGGCGATTTTGCGGGTTACACACAGATCAGGAAAGAGAGAGTGAGAAGGAAGCCCCAGTGATGGGGGAGCAAAACAAAGTTAGCACACTCAAACTGTTAGTTGAAAAGAAGAAGATAGAGAAGGAGAAGTGCTCAAAGCGCTGGAGTGAGGAAAAGAAAGGAAAGGCAGTGACGAAGAAGGTGGGCCCAGTAGAAGGGCCAATGCATGTTAAGCAGTCCAGGGAACCCGTAGGTTCGGCAGACCAAGACCGACGCAACCCCCGGGGGGCGGACAGCGACATCGACAGCCACCTCGACAGTGGCACGGACCCAGAGCAGTGATTGGTGGGGAGTGCGGCGCGGAAGTGGTTTTATGACCCGGGCGGCGGGCTAAAGCGGCGGCAAGTGGGCGGCTCAGACGGGGAGCCGGGAAGCTAAGGGGCTCGGGAGGTTACCAGAAGGTAAGGAAGCAAGGGGACGGGGGAGCGCGCTGGGGCGGCGCAACGACTGTGACTTTTACGGCGGCGTCATAAGTTAAGTTTGGCGGCGAGACACAAAGTTAGTTTTATGAAGTTAGTGCATAAAGTTGTTAGTGCGGCTCCTTTAATTTCTGAATAGGGCTACATGCGAGGTTAGTAGCATAAGGTAGATGGGGCCGTTATTCCTAAATAGGGGGAGCAATTGACAATTTTATTAATAATAGTATTTAGTCATACCTGCCCACCCCAAGGACAATTACCTATTTTACCTATATCACTATATGTGTAACGGTGAATTCAAAGGGGGGTTGGAGCACTTAGTGACGTGTCAGGAATTATTCAAATCTCTAAGTAAAAGTAAAGTACGAACCCTTTCGTCTAGTGAGGGGGGGAGGAGATAGTTCAAGCAAAATTCAAATTCAAATTTGAACTCGAAAATCTCCACTGTCAAACTCGAATTTGTATTTTGTATGCAGGGAGTCCGAGTCGACGTACAACGGAAATGAAGGGCAGAGCCCCGGCCACTTGAACTGTCACCGTAGGCTCTGGCTTACAATACTACTACTTAGCTCTGTTCTTCTAGGAAAGACTATCAGAGCTATGTAGAGTGAGCCGCTTAAGGAATCTGGACCGGTTGTAGTGGCTCAGGATCGAACTAGGGCGTTCCCCAGTAAGTCCCCCAGTATACCAGTTCAAATATTTACTTATTCAATGATTCTGATCAACAGACACGATCCCGCCACAGAAATCAAAAAGAGCACTAACGTTCGTACTCAGTGGTAACGATATGAATGAAATAGGTAATACCTAAAAAGGTAGCCACCAGTACCAGAAATGTCACAATATGACTAGTAATTAGTATTAATATAAAGGGCCGCTATGACTAATTACTCTCCCACTTCCTAAGCTCCCCCTAATTAGGAATGAAGGCCCGCAATAAATAAAATTAAAAACTATTTTTTTTTGTCAGATAATATTGTCTCAATACAGAAGATGACGATCCGCCACATCCGTCACGCCGATGCTAAGTCACCAGCTTGTCACGCCAATTTCTTGATCTCCCCCGAACTCAATAACCGAATGTAGGTCGGTCCCCATAGAATTCCGTCTCCGAGCCCTTGTTCATTACCCGATTCCCGCGCGTAAAAATGTGCGACCTCCCGGGGCCGTAGAATACAACGACGGTGCCGTGCTGCTCATGTAGCTCTTTTCCGGATCCGATTCCGCACGGACCGGGAAAGGAGCTACACGAACCGCGCCTTCAACATCGCCATCGGGCATCTCCTCCTTTTCCCCATCAGGATCTCCAAAACCTGGACCTTTTCCTTTGCGCACTTTTTCTCCTTCTTCCTGCTCCATCTCATCCTCATCAGAGTCTGAAGTGTCTAATAGCTGTTCGCAGAAACGCTTAGCCGCCTTCATGTTTGTGACGAACTCCTCCTCCGACACCGTGTTCAAGCTCTTGAGCATGTAGGCCCTTCCTGGCCCCTCCTCCTCCTTCTCACTTTCACTGTCACTGTGTGTAACCCCTGGGGACCTCTTTCCTGCCCTCAGCCCATACTTCCTCTTGTTCAGCAAGCTTACTTATGTCCTTCTTCTTCACTCCTTCTTCTTCACTCCTTCTTCTCCCTCCGAGTCACTAGAGCTTTCATCCTTCTTCCCTCTTTCTTTTGCTTTCTTCCCCCCCCCCCCCCTCTTCTTCTATCACCTTACAATTGGTCATAGGATGATCTCCCCCGCACTTCTTTCGCACACTCTTTCGTACACTCAGCAGCAACATGCCCTTTCTCTCGACAGTGAAAGCAAGTCTTCGTCTCTTCTTTCTTCTTTCTTCTCTTCCCTTCCTCTGTGTGCTTGAACTTACACTTATTCCCATACTTGCACCCCCCTGTCCTCTCAAAGATAAAACATTCCCCATGCATGACTCCCTCTATGTGCTTAAAGTTGCATGCCTTCCCTTTCAAGCACCCTCTCGCACTCTGAAAGAACACACGCACCTTCTCAGTGCTTGCCTTAGCAGCATACGCAATTGGCCCTCCTTCTTTCTTCTTTCCTTCTCCCTTCCCTTCCCTCCTCGCCCTCTCCTTGGTCCTATCTATGTCTAGTGCTTTCTCTTGAACCTCCCCGGCCCCCACCAGTCTTCAAAAGTCCACTTGTGTTGCTTCTTACTGACTGAAAGGGTACTCAACCAGGTACTCCAATCTGTTCTCACGCTTTCAGAAACATAACAAGGGTCTTTCAAAGCTCTCGTTGTGATCGTTTCAAAGGTGAGGTCATTGGTTCCATGCCCCTTCATCTCTAACTCCTCCACTAAGCTCGCCAACTCATCAAACTGAGATGCATAGTCCTCATTCAGCTTCCATTTATGCAACGCAGTCACCCTATCCTGCACATCCTCTGCACTCAACTCCCCAAACCTCTGCACCAATCTATCCCATATCTCATTCACATTTTGCCCAAAGTCAGGAGAATCATCCCTCACCAAGTCACTCACACTTCTCCTCGCCTTACCCGTCAATCTTCCATACACAAACAAAAACGCTCTCTTTCTTTGCTTCGTCACCTCTGCCTTCACACTCCCTTCATATCTATGAGCCATCTTATTGTTCTCCTCTCTCTAACTTCTCTTTCTCAGTGGTAGCTCTCTCTTGGGCTGCCTTTTCTTCAGTCTCAACTGATTCTTGTGCTGAGGGTGAAGCTAACATACTCCCCCTCACCTCACTTGCCTTCCTCAGACTTTCCACAACCTCTTTCAGCCTCACGCTCGTCCTCTTATCAGCAATGCTGGGTGTGCTTTGCTTCATGGTTATGGTGATCTTACTTCCGTCTCCTCCCTTTCTTTTCTCGTCACCTCCCTCACACTCTCCTCTTCTTCAATCTCGTTTTCTTTTTCCCCATCCCCATACAACTCCTCCCACATCCACATATATTTGGGCACATCCTTCTCTTTGGACTGCAAGGCTGTAAAATTGTTTTCATGAACCATGCGATAATGTTCGTTTACCGGTTTGAGTGCTCCCTCTAAACCTTTCTCCCCCAGCCTTAGCAAAACAGCTCTTCTCCATTCCTTGAATTGCTTTTTCCCATCGTATGCCTCCTCATTGTTTTCCCCTTGTATTACGTTTCCCCTCCGTTGCACGGTTGTGAGCTGATATCTTTCCTCTTCTAGCGGGAATGACATATCTAAGCAGCTGCAGTGTCACAGATTACGTTGCTTTTCGATGCCTCAGTCCCAGCCTCCCTTTTTCCCTTTTGATTTTGTGCTTCGCAGCACTCACTCCCCTTTTTCCTGTGTAGAAAGTCCTCGGTGCTGCAGTGGCCACCGACGTCGTCCACGATCCCTCCCTTTTCCATTTTCCCAGTCAAGCCCTTTTCCCGAGCCCCAGATCGCCCAGATGGCACCTAGATGGCGTAAATATTCTGTTGTGCACTCCCCCTCAGGGAAGCTCTTCTGGCCTGAAGTGTCTTGGATCCAGCTAGCTTCTTTTGTGGTTTGCGCTTCTGGGTGTTCAACGCTCAAGGCTTATAACCCTTAAGGAATCTGGACCTGTTGTAGTGGCTCAGGATCGAACTAGGGCGTCCCCCAGTAAGTCCCCCAGTATACCAGTTCAAATATTTACTTATTCAATGATTCTGATCAACAGACACGATCCCGCCACAGAAATCAAAAAGAACAGTAACGTTCGTACTCAGTGGTAATGATATGAATGAAATAGGTAATACCTAAAAAGGTAGCCACCAGTACCAGAAATGTCACAATATGACTAGTAATTAGTATTAATATTAAGGGCCGCTATGACTAATTACTCTCCCACTTCCTAAGAGCATGACTCTTGAACGATACTAAGGACTCAATGATCGGACAAGACTACGGCTCATGGGCTGCCAGTGTTTCAGTGCTCAATGGTGTGAATCCTCCGTCAGAAGTCGGACATCCTTCAAGTGAGGAAACTGACGGGTGACGGATCAGGAGAGTGTAGTAAGCTCTCAACCGACGATATTTACCAGTGAATCTACCCCTATAAACTACGGTTCTCGTATCACTATAAGACGGGGAGGGGGGATTGTAGGCGCAGATAGCTTTTCTTATACCCCTATACACAGTGATGGTAGTATAGATGAGCTATATTATATAATATCTCGTTAAGATATTGTTATATCAGTTTTTATATATTCAACTTATATACTTTTGAGCCGGTTGAACACGATAATAATTTCTGACAAAGTTACCGGTACTAGTTTTTACGCAGGACTCATGATAAATTATTATTATCGTTAGGGGCTGACATTGGGGCTTGAAATTGCTCTCTGTTTCCTTTTTGTTGCTTGGCTCTGACAGTCTCCTACATTTTCCGCCATACTGGTTTCCAGGAGTCTCTTTTGTAGAGGAGGACGATTAGGTTATTGTCAGAGTGCTTGGAATTGGATGGATATTAATATTAATAAATACCCCGGCTTGCACTGATTAAATAATATCTTTTGAATATAACCGACAAAAGTCGATTTGTATCTCGAACGGTTCGTACCTAGGATCAGTAGCGCCTTCTTCTCCCAGAAGCTCTCGCGGAAGATTAGCACCGTTGCGCCGACCTCGATATTTGCGTCTCAAGACATAAGAAGCTTTTATCAATAGAAGCATACAGACTTTCTATTGTTAGACTACTGATATTAATACAGCAATCTATGATAGTAACTACACTCTCAACATATTACAACAACTTTAATGAGAAAAGGCGCCAACAGACGCGCCACGTAACTTGACTGGCCGGATCATAAGTAATGGCTCTAATGACACCGTTATTCCGATACGGCCGGTCCATAACTATTAATTAATTATTAGTTCCAACACTCCCCCTGGAACAAAGTAAATTAATATTAAGTTACTGCCGTTCCTAATTAAGTTACGTCTCCTATTACTATTTTGTGAAACATTAGAAAACACAAACTCAAAACATAGGCTGGTGACCTTGTTGCGAAAACTGTCGAACTCGGTCAGGTGTTATATCTTTTTCATGACCATTTCTATCTTTACGAGTTCTGGGTATGGGACTTTCATAACTGACTCTTGATCAGCAATATTGCTGTGAAAGAGAGTCAACCAGGGTCTTACGTCTTGAACCTTTTTGGGGTAAGAAAGGTCGAGGAAGTCTTGTCTTTCTTTCCATTTGACAAGGTCGAGACCTCCATATCTCTTCCTCAATGCCATGAAACATTCGACTCCATCTGACCCCGCTGTTCTGATCACAGACATAGCTTCCTCGTCCTTAGAGCAGGACTGAATTAAGAGAGCAAAGATAAATCGGTTATGTTTCAGTCTATCTTTCTTCAATCTGCTGGTAGTACTTAGTTGTAGCAAAAGATGCAATGAGGGGGTTTGGTCTAGATGCGGTAGTTATTATAGGGACCGAACTCTCTTCAGGCTCTTTATGCTCAGCAGTTTCTGGGGAAGGAGATGGATCAGGCAAAGCAGAACTAGTTCTAACGTCTTGTTCTTTTTTGACAGGTAAGGCAGAGCTGGAGGAAGAGCTAGTAGGTTCTTTCTTTACAGCAGCTGTAGTTTTCTTACTCTCTGTCCTGTCCTGACTCTCGTCCTTGCTATCTCCGGAAGGTGAAAGAGATGGTTCAGTAAGTAGATTGAAAGAAACTGTCAGCTTTGCTTGTGTAAACAGAGGGTGTCGTTTGTGGGGAGGTAGCTCACCTATCGCTAAGGGATAATAGATCGCCAGAACTTGGCAGCAAGGAACCCATATTCCCAATTATCCCAATCTGGGTCTCTGCTGTTATTATAAATGGCGGTGTGTCCACTTTAAACACTCTGTTCATCGACGTTCCAAACATGGTGTTTGTCATGTTGGACCAAAGTGCTGTAATGCCCCCAATGATAGCTAGTAAAAAGTCGGTAATACAACCAAACACAGTCCTCAAAAGATGAGAATGATGTCTCGTTATATTAGCTCAGTGAAGCCAAAAAGGAAAACGGCAACAGACCAGGAATAAAATGGCATCAGGTCCAATCCGGACAAATAATACTGAAAAACAAGCTGGTGCACCTGTCACCAGGAAAAGGTACTTTTTACTGGCTATCCGGGGGGTGATGCCTACAGTACCCCCTCCCGATTTTATGACGGAAATAGCATTTTCGTCATACACCTTCTGATTTCTTTCTGCAACTAGTATGCGCTATGGAGTCACGCCACACAGCGCATCGACCCACGGATAGACGCTAAAAGACGATAAATATATCTTCATACGGCACGTCAAAGCGGATTCTCCAGCCATTTTTGTAGATTTTTGAACCTCTTCCCCTCAATCTCTTTTTTTTTTTTTTTTTTTTTTTTTTTTTTTTTGGCAGTATGTCAAGAACAAACGTACTATTAATAAAAAAAATACAAGCAACGTGGTGCTGTAGTACGATTCCCCCTTTGATCTCCTTCTTCTTCTTATCATTATTATTATTATTATCATTATTATTATTATTATTCACAGGGAGATCGTAAGTACATTGTCTTTTTTTTAATGACATACCCTTGTATAAGGCGGATATCCTATGATATAGTATTAGGGGGCCAGTCCTAATAACTATATCCGAAGTCGAGGTGTATGTACCCGACCCTGCGATATACCGACACAAGTAGATTGACCGTGCTCAGGTACAACAGTATATAATCTATCGTAAAAAATAATTTAATGAGAGTTTCAGAGAACATTTCATTTTCGAGAACATCATCCCAGGACTTGGAAAGGGTCATACCCGGGAACACCATCGCTCAATACACTAGCGATCCCCGTATACGGTGTAGTATCATCGTCGATCGACCTTTCGCACTCGTATGTTGCGATCGAATGCCAAGTTGTATCACTGAGTCTTTTTAATATTTATATTCATAACTGATGATGCATGATCAAATCATGATACGCCGTGGGCAATCAACCAGTTTGTTTGAGACGCATAAAGAAAAATAATTTCTTTGTCACTGCCTTCGTCGTCTGGCGCGGATTTCTTTGCCTGGTGGAGGACCACCAACAAAAGTCAGATCGAACTTTGACTGTTCGGAAATGTCCCAGATCTTATTAGGGATTCCGCCCAACGATAATTCAAAAGGGACATCAAGCACTCCTCTTGGCAGTGTCTGAATGGTCCACGCAGTGTAATCCTTGTCTCTGGGAGTAATTGTAGCATCCCATGTCTCGAGACTTTTTGCGTCTTTATATACTGGCAGATAATGTCTTGCCTTTGGATCCTCAACCGGGTCCATACTTCTCCAAAACTGGAGTATTGGTTGTACTATTTTTGCGGCTGATGATATTTTGAGTGTCCGTGTGACACGCGTTTGTCGTGGGACCGCCACGACCCGCATCAAGTATAAGTCTGAGAGAGTGTCATCAGCGACATGTTGTTTCGCTGGTCTCATCAGATAGAAAGCATCTTTCACCCATGCGATGGTTGCTATCGCATCGCCTTCCTTCCATCGCTCATGGACAATCTCAACGTTGCCCGCGTTTGGGTCAGTGTCTGTCCCCTCCTCCTCCTGGTGGACGTCCTTTGATTCCATCGACCTCATCGCCTTCCTCGGTTGGTCGTTGATAAGATCATTCCGCGCTCTCCTTAGCTGTGCCTCTGTGATCTTCTCCTTCTTTCCGCTATGCTCTCGCGGAGACTTAGACTGAGTCCCCACCGCGCTTATGCGGTCAGTCTTCTCCTTACTGTCCACCTCACTCTCCTCCTTCTCAGCTATCGGTGCCCGATAAGCATCGTCTTGGTCTATGCCAGCCTCCTTGTGGATGGGCGGCACCTCTTTGAAATCGTCCTTCATCCGTTTTAACGCCTCCTCAACGGATTCATCTTCCAGTAAGAAGGGATCATACTTAATCAGCCTTCTTACATTCACAATTTGCACCTTCCCTCTACCCCTGATCTTGTAGTTCAGAGGTCCCGTCTGTTCCATAATCTGATAAGGTCCTTTCCAGTGAGTGAACAGCTTAGAGCTGACTCCTTTCGGGACCTAAGGATGGTACAACAGTACAATATCCCCAACCTGAAACTTGATCTGATCCAAGTGCGCTTGTCGCACCCCTTCAGCATCAGTCTTTCGGCGCTCCGCCTCTCTATGCGCCCTGACTATTTGTTCCGCCTCCATCTTCACTCTAAGTCTCATCCCAAACAACATCCGCCCAAGTGTCTTTTGGGTGAAGGAGCGAAGTCGGGATATCAGGCTCACGCCCATATACTAACTGATATGGCGAGATTGAGCTCTTCGAGCCTCCCAACGCCGTAGAGGGTAGACAGTTCATTGCAAACGCAAGTGATGGTGCTGCCTCGACCCATGCTCTTTGATTCTCCTTCTTCGTGCAATACATCTTTAGCGAGGCTTTGAGGGGTCTGTGTACCTGCTCGATTTTCCCATTTGCTTGCGGGTTATAGGCAGTAACATATTGCCATTTCATCCCGTAATACTTAGATAGTTTGTCGATGACCTCGTTATTAAAGTCCGAGCCTCGATCAGAACATATCTTTCTTGGTACTCGGATCTGTGAGATGATCCTATCGATCAGCGCCTCGGCCGTCGTCTTGCCGGTAACGTCTTTGACAGGAATGATCCATACATAATTGGTGGCTCTGTCGATAGCCGTAAGGAGGTATTTGTAACCTTCCTTCGATTCTGGGAAAGGTCCTACATGATCAATGTGTATAAACTCAAACATCCCCGCATGAAGAGGAAATTCGCCGATCAGGCCAAAATTTGCCTTCAGCGGTGTTTTCTTTATCTTGCACGGGATGCATGCATCCACCGCCTGATCTATCTCCTCCTTCATCTTCTTCCACCAGAATCGCCTCGCTACGAACATGTGAGTTCGTTGTCGACCCGGATGCGCCAAAAGTGGGCAATTGTGGGCTGCGACAAATATAAATCGTCTCAGACTCTCCGGTACCCAAAGGGTCCATTTTGTCCGGCTGTGACGCATAGCGACCGTGAAGGCCCTTGTACCACAGTAGGCCATCTCTCCATCCCATCTCCTTCATCTGATCTTTGATCGCTTTCGTCATCTTCAGCTCATCCGGGTTCTGATATAACTGTATGAGTTCCTTAAACTCCGGATCTTGAGCCTGTTGTTGCCTCCATGGTAGGCGAGGCTATATGGATAGTACCATCTTCTAGCCGTACCCCGATCCTCTCCGGGTCATCGTCTAGGTCACTTCTCCGCTCTTGAGGAGGCTCCGCATAAGCTTCCTGCGTCTCCTCTTCCTCTCTTATGTTCGCCTTCGCATTCTCATATACCTCATACGGACCACTCAGCGTCCTCCTGGGTATGTAGCTCACAACATATCCCGTGATCCGGGCCTTGTGGACTGTACCGTAGACCTGTGTGGTCATATCGGACTCCACTCGCCATCTCCATCGCCTCAATGTGGCTGACCTCATACACCTTGTCAGTGGACAAGTCTTCCATCTCTACCGTGGATACCAACGCCATACTTCTGAGTTAAACTCTAGCCTAGAGAGGCTATCAGCGACCACATTTCGCTTTCCCGGTAGATGGACCATTGTAAAATCGAAACAAGACAAGAACGCTTGCCACCGCGCCAGCCGTCCAGTCTGTTCATGATTCATCAACCATAACAGGTTATGATGATCAGTTCTGACAGTAAATTGAGGTCCTCCCCACAAATACTCTCTGAGCCTCTTGAGGGCCCACACCACCGCTAACGCCTCTCTTTGCCTTGTGCAATAGTTTCTCTCCGCCGCACACAACTTCCTACTAATAAACATGATTGGGCGTAATTTCTTCTCCTCATCCTCTAGTTGTAATACAGCCCCAATCGCAAACTTAGATGCGTCTGTATCGACTACGAATTGTTTCGTGAAGTCGGGCATCGTTAACACCAGTCCTCCGTCTTTCGGGTCTTTATAAATAAGATCTTTGAGCGCATGAAACGCTTGCAAAGCCTCTTCATCTCACTTCTCAAAGTCTCCAAAATCTATCATTTTCTCCAACTTAGCCCGTGTTGCACCCCAATCGGGTATAAACTGGCTATAGTATTGCGCCATCGCAAGGAATGAGTGCAATTCAGTGCGGTTCTTTGGTATCGGTCGATTTATAATCTCCTCCCTCTTCTCTTTGGATATCGAGACTCGATTATGGGAGATCTCGTACCCTAAATATGTCACACTCGTCTTGGCAAGTTGACACTTCTTTAGATTGCACTTCAGGCCAAAAGCTCCGATGCGCCTGAATATATCGGACAAATGATCGATATGCTCCTCCATTGTGTTAGAGTATACGATAATGTCATCGATATAGCAAAATGCATATTCTCCCTCCTTCTGTCCCCGCCTTCTCATAAAGCCACCGTCAGACAAATCATCGTACTGACTGCTCAACATCTTCTGCATCGCCTTCTGGAAAAGTCCTGGGGCTTGCTTGAGGCCCATCGGAAGCACTTTCCATTGGTATATTTCCATACCCACCACAAACGCCGTCAGCCATCTGGACTTTTCCTCCAGTGGTATCTGCCAGAAGCCATTCTTAAGGTCAATGACCGAATAGACAATGATTTCGCATTCCGCAGTACTCTCCTTCCTTCTTCTAATGTCGGGAGAGGATTTCTCTCTTCCTCCAGCACCTTGTTAACACGAGCATAGTTAACTGTCAGGCGCCATTCTCCTCCTGGCTTCGGCACTATTCTCGGTTGTGAGACTATTGGAGATGTTGATCTCTCAATAAAGTCCTCATTGAGCAGCTGTCTTGCTAGCTCCTCCGCTATCTTCGCCTCATGTATACTCAAATTCGCCCTTCGCGGTGCCGGTGACGGCTCCGCACCCGGTATTTTGTAAATAACCGCTGTGAAGTCCTCAGGCTTGACATCACCTGCATGTGGAGTGTCAAAAATTTCCTTGTTCGCCTCCAATTTGGCTTTTAAAAGCTCCTTCTCCCTCTCCGTGCTTACTCCTTCATCTAAAATTTTTCGCGCCGCCTCTTGGAAATCTTCATCAGACATCTTTTTAGTCTGCTTGAGGGGTTCTCTGTCCTCCTCCAAGCCTAAGTCCTCTTCCGAGAGTGAAAAGACGTGACCATGTCCGGCTCATCATCTTTGCCGAGCTCCACCAGCATGTCAATAAGTCTCGCGTATTGCAAAGCAGTCGTACGGGTGTAGAAACCATCAAAGCATGTGAATGCTTGCGGTATCAATTTCAACTTGTCGAGGTCTCTGAGCTTCCGCTTGTATGCACTACTCTGCTCACGAGTTCCCAAACGACAAGCCACCACTAGCTGTTGCTTGCGAGAGGGTACCGGTATAGGATGATCAATAAGCCGGTCCCTTATTTCCTGCGCCCATATCGCCTTCTCATTATATGGCAGGACGATAGTATACGGCTTGTTATTTTCAAATAAAGTCCGTAAGCATTTCTTCACTTCAGTTAGTGAACGCGGCCACGTGGGCTCGTCACCCCAGAAATCAGTAATGAAACTTTTAATAGTTTCTGGTGGAGTATCCGGGATTCGCCCCGTTCTCCTTGGTACAAACGCCTCCCTTTTTTCTTCTCCTACTTTCGCATGGAAACAGTATCCGTTAGTAATATGGACATCTGCTCCTACTCCTTCCGCGAATCTCGCCAACGACGGGCTTCTTTGTGCGACACATATTATCTCCTCCTTTCGCTTCTCAATTAATTCATCATTAGACTTTTTGTCTTAATGGCATGTCGGAACTGTGACAGTGCACACTTGGGATTCCCAATTGTCGGTCCAGGACAGCTCGTCCGGTCTTACGACATGGGGGTGAACGTACATCTCAAGTGCCTCATGTGCGATGGCCATCTTTTTATGATCCGTCGCTAGACTCAGCTCATAAGCCTCATAAGAGTCAGTAGCGTTAAAGGGATCAATATCGTTCTTTTCTCCTCTTTTTATTCCATATATCACTCGCCGTGCGGCGCAATCAATCACAGCCCCCATCGTAGCCAATTGGTCATACGACAGTAATATTGATCCGTGGTAACCGGGGACGACATAAAGGTCCATGCGGTATACTCGTGCGGATTTTAATTTAAAGGTCAGTGTGATAATGCCCGTGATGACCGTCCGGCTACTCACTCCCTTCAGAGTGCCCGTCGAACTTTTCATATTTCCGTCCACCCAGTCCCGGCACCGATTTAAAAACTTCCGGCCGACAATATTAATATTCGCCATCGTATCATTACCAACTTTTTATACCGTTTTCAAGGTTTCACAATAAAGTTCCGTATAACACAGAGCATCGGGCCTGTGTATATTGGCTGCGAGAACAAGAACTTTACGTTCCAAATTTTGGAGTCTTGTCTCTAAGTTTTTCAACTCCTCCTTCTTCTCCTCCTGCTTCACCTCATTAACATTGTTATTATTCTGCGGTACTGGTGCGTTTACTATGTGAGCGACATTGTCTTGTGGCACTTGAGTACACACATTGTCTTTTTGCTCGCCACCCGCCGCGATCGTAGACATTGAGTCTGTTCGTGGTTGTTTGCTTGGCCGAGGCGATACGTCTGCCATTGGCCTCCTCGCCTCCATCGCAAGTCTCGCCTTCCTATTTGCATCAGTTATCATTGGTAACCGTGATGTATGAACGGGTATGAGACTACCTTGGGGCTGCAGTCTCTGTGTACCCACATCTTTGTATTCAGATTGAGGAAGCGTTGGCCCAGTCTGCACAACAGCATTAGAAAGCACTTTGACTTTAGGGTTAAACTTCACAGTCTCCTCCTTTCTCTCTTCTTCCCCCTCCAGTCATTCCACCACCTCGAAACGATTACCTTGAGTAGTGTCCGGGTGGGATGACGTATCGGTCTCCGAGGCAGTGTTGTAGGCCTGAGCTCGAGAGCTCGAACAGCTCACCCTCCATAAGGGGTATATCCCCGACCTCCTCCTCTTCCTCTCTGAGGGGTTCCCTGCCACCTCGAGGCTCCTCTCCATGTTCCTCCTCCTCGTCCTCCTCCTGCTCCTCCTCCTCGTCCTCCTGCTCCTGCTCCTCCTCCTCGTCCTCTTTGAGAGGCCTTTAGGTTCTTTTGTCTCTCCCTTTCCTCCTTCTTCTCCTTCATCCTCTCCACATAGGCAATGATCGCCTGTCGTAACTCCTCATCATCACACATATTGGCGTACCAACCTTCGTTCGCAGCGGCAATCTAAAGCATTTTGAAAAGGTCCGGTTCCTTGCCTTCCGTCCTGCTCAGAAAATTTTCCCTTGCTGTTGGGTTCTGCCTATCATGATTGAAAGAGCAGTCTCTGTTCTCCATCTGTGCCTTACACGGCAAGCCCGCGAACCACCTCCAACATGCGGTCTTCAGGTCTGGCTCTCTCTGTCTCTTCCAACCGGCAACTCTGTTTGTGTACGTGGCTTGTGCGCCAACAGGTACACCGCCTGCCTGTGCCGTATGTGCCTCCGTGAGCGAGTCCATGTTTGAGCATGCACTCATCACTTCTTGAAACAGTGCTGACGGAGCAACGCTTTGAACCGTATTTTCGAACACGTGTGTCTCGAGGAAGTTCTTGGACTTCACTGAGCTAAACGTCGAGCATTGTTGTATGAGCTGAGTACGCTTACTCGGGTTAACCGTGTGTAACGCCGAGAAGAAATAGAGGATGATCGACTTTCGGCCATAGAATAGCCCATAGGAGGAAACTACCTCCGTAAGGGTCGCCGCCAAGCCAACAGCACTCCTCAAACTCATCGCCACTGTCTCAAAGATTTCAAATCCTATGAGAGTACCAGTGCAGAGATGCTGGTATCCATGAGATTGAAAATATGAAATGAGTGTGGCCACCGCCAGTTCACACTGAGCGTCTAGGCCTGTTGCATTGTTTCTCTTAATCTCCTCCTTCTTTCTCAAAAACTTGTACTGTGTCAGATCGAATCCCTCCGAGACTAGAGATTGGTCAAAAACAGTAACAAGGGCCTCGTATTCCTGCGTTTCATCGCAAGGAAAAGCCTTCATGCAGGCATTGATCTCTTTGAGCTTGCTCAAAAGCGAAGCATCAGAGTCTTTGTCTGAGCTCGTCTTGGCATATAGCATGAGACTTGCCACTCCTCCTTTCTTCCCCTTGAAGGCATTTATGATATTTTGTCTGTCCTTCTGTGACCACCACCGTAGTTGAGCCCGGGGGTGCAGGGGCTGGTGGGGCAGGAGCTGGTGGGGTCAAATATGTCGGAGGGTGTGCCTTTGCACCACTCACTTTTACTTTCATTCTTTCCAGTCTCATCGTCTTCTCGAACTCCGCCTTCTCTTTCGCCTTCTTCTTCTCAGATATCACCAGCTTTTGAGCATGAGTGATAAAGGCCACCAATTCAGAAGCAGATCTGAGAAAATTATATTTCTCCACATATTGGTCAACACCTGTTTTGTTGGCGACCGGTGGTGCGTTACTAAGTGATTTAAGGACAGAGTGATCCTTGGTAGGAATCCATCTCTTCCATGCCTCCTTATGCAGTAACGCACCCATCAACAGTCTGACATTGGTCAGAACTCTGTCGGTCTTCTCTAACTCATCAATCACAGGATGAGTTTCTCCTGCTGCCTTAATGCTTTTTTTCATCTCTGCCTTCCCCTCCTCCAAGGCCTTCATTTCCATCGTAAAAAAATGAAATATGCCACTCGAGTTTTTCGAACCCAGATTGGTCTTCATTTTTGTTACATCGACTGCCTCCTGACCAGTCGCGAGGAATCTGGCCGTTGCTATTGGGTTTGTGTACTGGAGGTAACCCTCACATCGTGGGCCGTATGAACGTTCCCAAATCAGGGTTTGAGTGTACACCCCAAAGATAGCATCGAGTAATTCAAGGTGGGTGTGTGTGTCCCCAAACTTGATATGCTGTATCTTCTTTCTCTCTTCTTGATCAGAGACCAGTTTGCCGAGGAGCTGTGCTGTGTTTGATAATAGGATATAGACATCCTGTTTAGCACGACTTTTCTCTCTTCTTTGATCCTGAGGGATCCACACATAGGTATCCTTCTCTCCCCCCATCTTGTTATCAAACTCTTCTTTAGTGAGGTCATAGTGGTCTTGCACCCACTGTTGTTCCTCCGCTGTGATTTCCTCTCCATCACTATGAATCAAGTCGATCATTTTTCGTCCTCCTCCTCCCGTGTAGGCAGGTGGTAAGGGATTACCATATGCTCCTCCTCCTCCCGTCTCTTCTTGTTCAAATCCTCCTTCATCTTCGTCTCCTCCATATCTTCCTTCATCATCCCAGCCCTCTTCTACTCCTCCTACTCCTTCATCTCCTCCTCCTCCTCCTCCTCCTTCATTCAGTCCTCTTCCTCCTCCTCCTACTGCTTCTTCTTCTCTTCTTTGTTCTGCCTCCGAGAATTCACTCACTTCGGCGGTCTCTGTCGACATGATGTCGTAGTAGTAATTAACAGGAGGACAGTGTCAGCTCCTATGTTTGGTTTTGTTCGTTTGTGTTCTGTTCCTCCTTCAGTCGATTGACTAGTGAAGAGAGAAACTAATAGAGAGGGTAGAGTGAGATTCCCTGTCCTCTATGAAACACTGTTTGTAGTTTGTTTTTGTTTGAGAAAAATAGTCTTTGAGACTTTCTCCGATTTCTTGTTCTCCTTACTCAGATTACTTTCTCCTCCTTCTTTTCTATATTGTATCTAGTATGAGGCACTTGGACCTACACACAGATAGTAATAGAGAAGCTAGAAAAGCTCTCCTTGAGAAGTCGACAGTCGGTCGGATAGGTTCTCAGACCTACCTTTAGAAAACGATCAGAGAGTTGAAAAAATACTCTGACGTATGTGTGAGATAATGCAGATAAATGCACAAACTAGAAGGGTAGAGTGTTATGCTCCTGTCCCTATGCTTCTTTGTGTTTTGTGTGTGTTCCTTCACTCTTCTGTCCACCTCCTTCTTCTTGGTCTCTGTGTGAGAACAGCAAGAACGACAGAGAGTTTGTATCTGATGTCTCCTTGTGAGCACACAGACATGGATTGGGCTAGAGGGTACGAGACACCTGTTTGAGACCAATCAAATTATTTGTTTTGAGAAAGAGTTATGAGGGAGCTGTGTTGAAGTATTTGTTTTCGTCTGACGTCCCCGTGTGAGACAGGTCAGTGAAAATTCACTCTGTTGCCTGTGTGGCAAAGCAGAAAGAAATCACACTAGTGATGTGGACTCCAAATGTAATGCATGGGACTCCAAATGTAATGCTCCCAACGATAGCTAGTAAAAAGTCGGTAATACAACCAAACACAGTCCTCAAAAGATGAGAATGATGTCTCGTTATATTAGCTTAGTGAAGCGGCCAAAAAGGAAAACGGCAACAGACCAGGAATAAAATGACATCAGGTCCAATCCGGACAAATATTGCTGTTGACATTCAAGACAACAAAAAAAATTGATTTTTCTGTTTTGGTTGGAATTTCAGTTTTGGTTGGAATTTTGATTTTGGGTGAAAATTTGAATTTTTCAAATTAACCGCTATATTCGTCCGCAAAATATCGTAAATTTTCGCGAAATGTTACTGTTAAATTTGAAAATTTGAATTTTTGTCACAAAAATGAAAAACTGTCACAAAAATGAAAATCTGATACAAAAATGAAAAACTAATTTTTGTTGTTGTCTTGAATGTCAACAGCAATAATACTGAAAAACAAGCTGGTGCACCTGTCACCAGGAAAAAGTACTTTTTACCTGCTATCCGGGGGGGTGATGCCTACAGTGCGGAATGTAGGAGCTAAACTCTACTACAAATAAAATTCCTACAATTAAATAGAAATGGAGTAGTTATTAAGGATGAAATGAATTGATGCGTCTATGCTATGTTCAAGTTGTCTAGCCGATAGACACGTTTGAGGTGAGTGCCTTCTGCCTACCCACGGAATGATGTCGACTGCCTGCAGCACGTCGATCCTCTGACTTTTCTGTTGAAGTCCTAATGCCTCTACTTTCAGACTAAGTGTAACTGATTAAAGCGGCTGTTGGCGCAGAGTTCGCTGATCAAGGCTCGATAACCTGTTAGACTACTGATATTAATAAAGCAATCTATGATAGCAACTACACTCTCAACATACTACAACAACTTTAATGAGAAAAGGCGCCAACAGACGCGCAACGTAACTTGACTGGCCGGATCATAAGTAATGGCTCTAACGACACCGTTACTCCGATACGGCCGGTCCATAACTATTAATTATTAGTTCCAACAACTATTAATACTTAACTTCGACTTCACTGTCTTGGACTTAACCTTGACTGAACCTTGAAATGTTTTCTTCGAATCTCACTTTGCGCTGACAAGCTCGCAGGATAATTTGCTCTTTTTCAAAAATAATTGACTTCACAACCATGAACTATCATTTTATTTTATTAATAATAGACTCCACATAGAAATTTGCTGGCATTGAAATTATCCGAGCTAACAAATTATCCGACAGGACGGACATCACCTGAGAGGCAGGTTCTCGGGTGATTTATGGCACCATGTAGAGCATTACGGAGTGATTTCACACACAAAAACATCGTTTCTGACACTATGGCAACATTGACCAGCAGCTGAGGCACAAGGACGACAAGAGGAGTGGCGGGGTCTGTTTCGTTCCAGTTGGCACAGGCTACTACTGACGACATTCCAGTGGCATATCGATCCAACTTTGACCAAGCAGTTCTCGGTCAGTATATTAAGACACGGAAATTCTGAGCATGCCATTTGAAAGCCCTGGCTTGGAGCTTTCAAACGCTGCCTTTTGAAGCATCGTAGCATAATTATTGACAGAAAGACAATATCAAAGTTGAAAGTTGGCGAATTCGCAATTGGAATGTCCCCAGCAATATTACTGACGGATATTCAAGTGTCAAAATCACCCAACTAGCAACTAGTTTCTTTCTCGATCAATACTTGAGATGATCAACATGCTAAGCACGTGGAATGCAAGCTACGTGTCCTGAGCTTGTAAGCCAAGGCATCAGCATGGTCAAGTGGCTACGAGAACGATGGGATCAAAGTTGAAACCACACAAAGCCGTTTGAAGGTCGTCAGTAGTGGGCGAAAAGAGGTCGCGTTTCACGTCGGCAGCGCTTAGATGGGAAGAGACATCTTCTGTCCGGAAACTTGGGCTGTGATGTAGAAATAGAAGAAATCGATGAAGAAAGCCTGTCAAACAGACGCACAAGTTTCAACTGGTATGATCCATGCAATTCACAGACATGTCGATACACACATATTGCATATACATTCATATACGATTTACACGTATGCGAATAGATTTAGTTTCCAGTGACGGTTTCACGTAAGAAGCCA
>WBZZ01001419.1:42500-52500 GCA_019918135.1 Paulinella micropora
GAAAAGGAAAAAGGAGAAAGAGGAGAAAGAGAAGACGAAGAAGGAGACGACAACGAAGAAAAGAAGAGGAAGAAGAAGAAGAAGAAGAAGAAGCCATGCTTGGCATGAAATGTATTTTGAGTCGCGTTTTATCCTGTACCTCGTAAGTCTTGCAGTACGGCGCCTTGAACTTCATCAGATAAACGATGGCACCCGAGGTAAGGATGAAGATGATCTGCAAACACGAACGTAAAATCATTTTGAGATATTGATTGGGTGGAATTCTGACGCATGCTGGGTTTCCCCCAAAATGGCTACCGGATAGAAAATGATCGCAAGAGTACCTTCATGATGAAATTGTAGATCGACAGATGATACGTGTAGAAGATGTCCAGATATCGTGTGATAAAGACGAGCAGGTACAGCGCTTGTGTCTTCAGCGAGATACCTGCAGAGTAGGTTTTTCATTTATTGCCACGTTGGTGCCTGACGTTTGCAAACGTCACAAGGCGCAGTGCGATGTTACCGAAACAATTTTTCACGCTGACAATCTTGAGAAGAAGAATGAAGATGCTCAGGAGATGCATCATATCCCCCCCCACGCGAAAGATGTTCATCCTTATTTCGAACTCACTCACAAGATAGCTGTTCGTTTACGCCCGCCACGTTGTAGAGCAGGAAAAATTAGAATCAGTTCGGGGGCAAAAACTTTGGGCGGTGGGGCCGTCCGTTCCCGTCGGTAAACCTTTGTTGAGGTACTCCCCTGCTCTCCGTCTCGCCCACATGTCGCATTTTAGTCTCATTTTCTGATTTCTGCTCGGAATTCATGCACTTTGTTTCCTTTGACTGCTTGCTTTTCTTTTTTTGAAAACGTTCGGAGTGTGACACTTTCCTTGTCTCGTGCTTAGAGCAGAACCCGGCTTTCTGTAAGGACCACCATAATGAGTGAAGAAGCCGAGTAAGTATCATGCTCCTGCTCGCTCATTATACATAAGCCATGGTTCATTGGTCATTTCTGTTCCTTTAGAGCTGCTGATGTTCCCGTCGAAACTGACGCCCCAGCTGTCGAGGAGAAGAAGGAGGAGGTCGCCTATGATCCCCAGAGCGCTCTCCAGGCTGTGCTCAAAACCTCCCTGGCCTACGACCACCTCGCTCGTGGACTTCACGATGCCGTGAAAGCCATGGATCGCCGTGAAGCGCACCTGTGCGTGTTGTCGAACAGCTGCAATGAGCCTGCCTACACCAAACTTATCACTGCTCTGGGCAAGGAGCATGATATTCCCATCATCAAGGCGCCTGACAGCAAGACCCTTGGCGAGTGGGCTGGCCTTTGCAAGTACAACTCTGAAGGTCGCCATACACCAACTTTCCGCGCGTGTGTGTGTGTGTGAGAGAGAGAGAGAGAGAGAGTGTGTGGCGTGTGTGTGTGTGTGTTTGCATGTGAGTCTCTCTCTCTCTCTCTCTCTCTCTCTCTCTCTCTCCCTCTCTCCCTCTCTCTCTTTCTCTCTCTCTTTCTCTCTCTCTCTCCTTTTCTCTCTCTCTCTCTCTCTTATATTATTTCTCCTCTTTCCTCCTCTCTCTCCTCTCTACGTTCTCTCGTCTCCTCTTCCTTCCCCCCCCCCCCCCCCCCCCAACAAAAAAAAACCCAGACAGAGAGAGAGAGGGAGGTGAAGCGAGGCAGAGGACGGTGGGGTCAAGGAAGGGGAGGAAAGGACGTACAGGAAGGGAAAGGGGTACAGAGGAAGGAGGTGAGAAGTACGGAATGAAAGGGGGAGGGAGAAAGGTAGTTGGGGGGAAAGGAGAACATGGAGCGCCTCCCCATCTTCCTTCCTTCTCCCCTCTCCTCCCCATCCGAGCTTCCGTTCCCCTCTACCTCTCCCTCACATACCTCAACAATCAACAACTTCCACTGCAAAGCAAGCCATGGGTTCCTTACACGCTGGAGTTCCTCGCTTTCAGTCGAGAGGCCTCCCGTTCCCTGAACCCAGAGGAATCGCGGAAAGCGGAGATTGAATCCCTCCCTTCCACCCATGCGACTCATTCTCGCTATCTTCACAGCGGCATATCTCGCGTGAGGACGACAGAATTGGACAACCTAGATAGATTTTCTTCCTCTCTCTCTCTCTCTCTCCCTCTCTCTCCCTCTCTCTTTCTCTCTCTCTCTTTCTCTCTCTTTCTCTCTCTTCCTCTCTCCCTCTCTCTCCTCCTCCTCCCTCTCTCTCTTTCTTTCTCTTTCTCTCTCTCTCCTCTCTTCTCTCTCTTTCTCTTTTCTTCTCTCTCTCTTTCTCTCTCAGAGATCAGGATGAAATTGATTGGAATGCTTGTTGCTGTAGGCAAGGCAGTGAAAGTTGTGGGCTGCTCGTGCGTGGTGGTGAAGAAGTGGGGTGAAGAAACTGCCGCTCTTCGTTACCTCAAGGAGCATCTCAAGACCCTCTCGGCCTAAGTTGATGTGAATTAAAACGCTTCGGCTTCTGCTCAATTTGCTTTCAATTTGTTATAAATACTCAGTCGCTTTGGTTAGAATTAGTCTAACAGCCCCAGAGTCTGTTCATCCTGAATTCCATCAATCTGTATTTATCAAAAATTTAAATCCTTGAAAGGCTAGCAGCTACCAGCCTTTTTAGGTTCTTAGCCACCATTTGCTGGTATTTGCGTATGCCGGCTGGATACTGCCCATTAGATACCTTTTCATACGGCTTTTGCCTTTCTGTCGTTCCTTCATTTTCAATTTGTGACTCTGGGACAGGAAGAGATTCTCGCTTTCTCGTATATATTGCCACATTAACATAATTAAATATCAGTATTGTAACTCACCTCGAAGTGGTTATAAAGTAGAGTTTCGTAGCTTTTTCAAGAACCACTCAAAGTTTTTAAGAAGTTTTGCATAATTTTATGATGCGCCACATTCTGTAGGCGCAGATCGGTAAATATGTGCTACTTTAATACTGATGATACCAGTGTGTCAACCCAGACACAAGAGGAAGTTACCAATATTAACCTTTTTAACCGGGTAACGAGTGACCGTTACACTTTTTAGACCGGAATATATTATCGTTAGGCCGGACCACTGGAATTGGCTGGTGTTTGCCTTGGTTGTTAAGGTTTTGGCACCGCTAGTCTCATCTTTGATACTGGCCTTATTTTCATAAGAACCGTGGCAGAGGATTGAGTTACTAGCGGAGTGGATTGCCAATTGGTTGTATATATTAAAGAAGAGGAATCAATACTACGTGACTTGAAATACATTCTTTTAGACCAGAACCTGCAAAAGTGAAGTCCCCGCCATATCTGTTTTTCTTTTACGCTAATAATTCGACCAGCCTACTAACATATTCTTTGACATGTATTAATATAATTAAGGCGAGAGGATACATTGCACAAGACTGATAGAGAACGATAGAGGGAGGAGGTGTGTGTTTTGATTATATTTTACTCACGATTTTTCCACACACAAACGTTGGACAGAACGTGTTGCAAAAAAACCGACACTCACGCATCACTCCTTGACAGCTCTACATACCCACTGCTTATCTCCTTTTCTCACACAACACTGCGAAAAGTGCCAACTGTGTTACAGACTACACAGACAACCAAATTCGTTTTCAAACAACAACATACGCTTGTCCTGTCATTTCCTGCTTATCCCCACGCATTACAAGTGCAACAGGGACACAAGAGCAAGCCAAACGTGACAGGAACAGGAAAACGAGTGATGTGCACCAAAGTCTGTTTGTGCAAACTAGACCATATCTAACCTTTACATTGCAGCTATTTTGCAGGGGGTTGGGAGGCTCATTGATGGATATATATGCCACACAAGTGGGAAAAAGAGTGACGTCATAAAGACGATTTGTTTGTTTGTTTTTGACGATTCCAATTTCGTCCGAAAATTACAACAACAAACCACTCTCCTACCTACACACTCATCACCCAACCCACCCACCTACAACAAACAGGTCAAGGAGGGTCAGAAGGTGAATTCTAAAGCAGCGTTTCCCTAGTAGAGCCTCAGGGAGTCACCATCTCCTAAGCACTCGGTCGGTTCGAATCCTACCCACACATACACAGAACTTCTGTAGCTGACCAAGGGTCACAAGGAGCCCCACAAGGGGCTGGACACCCAACAAAGGAGTCCAAACGATTTCAAGGCTCGAGCCCAAGGCTCACAAAAATCTTTTACACTCCCCATTGGGAAAAGGGGCCTTGACTTCTGACCAATTCAGAAGTATCGTTGCCACACCATCCCTCAGCTCACGAAGTCGTGTTTGTGCCTATGGGGTGCCCCAGTTCAACTACAACTGGCAAGTGGCAGCAAGGCGTGAGCTTCCCTCATCCGAGGGGGGGGGGGGGGGGGGGGTGAGTTGCCTCTCATCTCTATTTACATAACTGCACACACCTTGCTTATACACACTTGAAATATGTATGTATGTATGTATGTATATGTATATATATATATGTATATACATATACATATACATATATATATATATATATATATATATGTATATACATATACATATATATATATATATATATATATAAGACGACGAACGAATCAAACACAAACCAAACCCAACTACACGCTGCTCACACCAAGACTGACAACAGCAAACGTCTTGCACAAAAATGATTTGCTGCAGCTGCTAACACCAAGACGGACATCAGCAAACGTCTTGCTAAAAATAATTTGCTGCGAGCTCCAACGAGACAAACAACAGCAAACGTCTTACGAAACAAAAATAATTTGCTTGTCAGGGCCTTTTGACAATGGCAGGCACGTGGGAGTCCCCCACAACAGCTGCTGATATCTCATCGCTTGACACTACCGACTTGTCTGGCGACACAAGCTCTGGGTCCGGTTCCTTTCATACCCCAGGGCCAAGCCGAGACACGAAAAGTGCGACCACTGTCCCACTTTCCCCATAGAAGGATAGTGGTGGCGCATTGAACATCCAAAGGGTCACATCCCATGTGTTCCCGTACCCCAGGCCAACCAGGACTTGTTGGGACACACTGGTTGCCAATGGCCTACCTCCCCAGTTGATGTAACACAACAGTTTGCATTCCAGAGGACTACCCTCACATCCCCAACAACCTGTATGGGGATTGGAGCTCAGTGGAGTAGTACCATGGTCCTGGATGGGAAGGAGAGGGTGTTGGTAATAAGTTCCAACGTCGGAGGGAGATTCATGGGGAAGAAAACCCTCCCTAACTTAGTCCGACTTTGGGAGGACGTATGTATCTTCCGAGACAGGCTTCTCGATGAGGCCTGGATATCTTACCACCAACAGATACCACGCCTATAGCAAACCCTCCACTGCCATAAATACACCAGTGAGCACCCAGCTCTCACTGCAGCTGTACCAGCTGCGGATGTCGGTGGGGCGGAAACCATCTATTCGCCAGATCCTGGCTACCTCGCCCTCCTCCAAGTCAACCTCAAAACGAGGACTATGGTCACCCTTAAAGGCCTACAAAACATCTTCAAAATATGGGATATAACTATGATGGAGCGAATGCATTCTTTCCCGGATGTTCGGTGGTCGAGGTGGGAGTCCATGTCTAAGGAGGGCTCCCTTGTCTCGCCCCATCTCGTTGCCATCTTACGGAAGGTTATGATGGTGCTACCTTCCGGCATGGTAGCCCCTCTGTCCCCCGCGATGACATGCACGGCAATTTTAATCCGTAGGCAGTCCGAGATGGCCTGTAGGATTAGGTCGACCACCGTAAGGTAATTGGACAAATGGAGCAATACGGCGGGGTGCGGTACAGTCGGGAAAGTGACCGCTGGGTCCCCGGTGCTGCCGAATGGTACTCCATTACAGGATTGGATCCTCAGCCATGATAGGTGTTCAGGGATTGCCCCGAAAGGATCACTATCAGAAGTCTGGGATTCTGCCGCCTCAAGGAAGGTTACAAGGTCGACATAGGCTGGGGAGATTGCGGAATGATTGCATCTCGCCAAGGTCGATCAAGCCAGCATGAAAAGGGTGGAATCGGCCTTGCGAGCTCTTAAAGAGCAGGTCAATTTCGACTTTGCTCATCATAGCCAGTCAGCGAGGCTGTCCTTCCGTGAGGGACTTAAGCTCCTGATGGCCTATGCGGCTCTGGACCGCCATGTGGGCAATTTCAGCCTCAAAATCACTGATGTCAAACCATTGCTCAACAACCTTGTGGGAAGCTGGCTGTCACAGACGTTGCTAGCCATAGAATGGCCCAATTGGGAGGCGAAAGCAGAAAAGTTCCTTCGGGAAGGCAAGCTCATGCCCACACAGACGCCCCACTACATGCTAAGACGATTTGTGGTGGCGGCAGGGTGGGGCTTCATTACATACCCAAGAGTCGCAGAGGACTTAGTCCAGGACGCGGCAAGACAGATGTGGGAGGACGATGTTGCCTACACCGCCATTCTTGACCTACCTCAAAAGCTCTTGACATCCTTGGTCACCGACTTGGCCTCCCTACTCATGGCGGTTCTGACTCCTAAGTGGGATTGTCAAAGTAGCCCCCCAAACAGGGCGAACGGATGGGGAAGCGTACCTTCGCAACGTTCTCGCGAAAGCGCAGGACCTGGACAGCACGACATTTCAAATTCAGCGGTTCCGAACCGACCGTATGTGTGAGGTCGCTCAGTGGGTGGACAGTACATTCATTGCTGCCATCTTTACTACCAACCGAGAAGAGCGAGACAGGAGGGCGGAAGTCTTGCTACGAGCAATGACGACCACGGGGAGCATCCTCGAGGACCACCAAGCCAAAGCGGTTCAAAGCTTTGACGTGTGGACCTTCGTGACTGGCAGGAGCTGGTCACAGCAACGTCGATCGTGGCCAAGCTCACCCGGACCGTCATCTAGCTCATCCAGCTCATCCGGCACTCATTATTCTCCGCCGCCGCCCTCTCTCCCATACGGGCGGGCGTCCAACTCGGCAACTCCGGGTGTAGTACCGACCAAGGCGTACGCGCCACACCCATCAACAGGGGTACTACAATCCTCAGCAGTACTACCAGCCACAATCCTCGGGCTTCATGTCCCCATCACCGATGTTGCCACCTCCGGCTTAGTTCGCCCCTCAGAGGGGAGGGAACACGTCGGATGGTAAGTCGGGCAAGCGTAAGCATGGCGATGGGGGTGGATCAAAGTACACAGTGGTCAAACCGTTGGCCAACTTCCCGATCGACCCGGGCCTATACAATTGCCCTTTCGGACTCTTTAACGAGGCCACCGTGGGGCCATATCATACACTCGATCGCGTTCAACCCTCTGGACGATCCAAGGCTATGGGTCCAACCATGCCTGTAGTCCAAAGTCCAACTCGTGCCAGTACCAACACCCACCACGGGGCGCCGACCGTGTGGAGCCACTGAAGTGGTACATCCGCAGGTGGTAAATTGGGAGGTCTAAGGTCAAACGGGATGGCAAATATGTCCCGAACCCCAAGGACACCCCCAACGAGGGCATACGCATCCCTGACGTCAACCGTGACGGCACAACGTTCTTGCTCCAGCCGGGGCAAGACCCGACCTGGTTGCCCGTGTACGACGCCGAGGCTAAGGCCCGCATTGCCCGATACAAGACCGTGGACAGGAATTACGACGAGGCGGCATGCTACATCCCCGGGAAGGAAAACCTGATCGGTAATACGCATATACATACACACTCCCGAAAAGCTCAGATGCCCCTATGCGTAATGCAGGCTTCAAAGCGGCAGCGAAGGGAAACGGAAAGAGATCCAAGAAGAACTAACCTTGGACCGCCCGACTCATCGATACCCACGCGCGCAGCGCGGGAAGTTTTGCCCTCGGGAGCGCGCGGCGTGCACCCGAGCGCGAAACAACAACACCGCATACTGACCGCCAGCCGGGGGCGCCCACCACGGGGACAGCCACAGAGCAGCCAAGCCCATTGGTTCAGACTCTGACTCCCCCGGCCCAGGCCCAATCACAGGGCGACACCATGTAGAGTCCAATAGGGGCCACGTCCTCACCGGTAGACGATAGCGTTGAGACGAGGGATAAGGATATAGTGATGGGTAGCGACGACAATCGTCGGGAGCGTGAACCGAACGAGCCGGCCACGGTCGCTGACCTTCCCATAAAGGTCGGTTTACTCAATCCCTTACCGGTACCCGAAGACACCGTCGCAAAGGCGACGCTTGCTGTTGATCCTGGCACAAACACATCAAGTCCATGCGACTGTGGGGCATCCAACAAGCCCCCGGACACCCGCGTAATGCATGCGGGATCCACCCGTGTCCGGCAGGTAGCAAAACCTGCTCCTTTTGTGAATAAGGTAAGTAAAATGTATGCAGGGGCACACTTACGTGGCACACCCGCACGGTCAACACTATTGGGCCGGCGTGCTAGATTGACAAGTGGCACGGTCATTAGATCCGCGATCAATAGCCCACACATACCACGTATCGACGACAAGGCTATCATACCATCGCCGGTCGATTACACCCCATCACCCTTCCAAGTGGCAGCCACCATGGTTCTGCCCACCACAGATGGCAATAAAGCATCGCCCCGGCGGTAATACGCCAAATGGGGCTAACTCCACTGCACGACTCTGACCGAATCGGTGCAACGGCGCGGTCACATGCGCGACAGTTTGCAGAGACGGAGTTGAAGCAGGCCCTAACATCCCGAGCCGAGCCGATAGACCTCCCGCCAGCGGAGGCACGGGACATGAGTTACACCAGGCTATACTGGAAAGATTCAACGGCCACCTAGACACCGGCAACGATAGCATGGCACAGATATCGTTTGCGGGACGGCGTTTCATAGACAAATACCGACGACTGTTCGACTTTTACTAAGACAGGCCCACTCGGATTCATCCGGGGTGCCAACGACGAACGGAGCGCGATAATAGGACGCGTGCCGTTGACAGTTGAATTCCCATCCGGGATGTCTTACACCATACATGTCTTGGAATTCCCAAACTTCCCAGGCACCATCGTGTTAGGTAAACCCGAACTCAAGATGATGGATGCACAACTCATATTGGGACAGGACATCATTAAATATGGCCGCGGAAGACATGAGTCGGACTTTCCTATCCTCAACCAGGAAACTGACCTCCCACGGAAACACCCATATGGCGGTAGGGCTCAGGTCACACTGATACCACCGGCCCCTCCTATACCGTACGATGGACACCTCACCTAGCAATCACTACCTTCCCCATAGGGTACAGCCTGAGTGTACGCCCCACAGGGTACAGCTTGGGTGTACGCCAATGTGTACATCCCGGATTTGGAGGAAAAGTCGACTAACCCATGTGAGGATTTCGAAGAGCTTGCGAAAAAGAGGGATGCACAGATCTTGCTCCTGAAGCGTCAGGCGGACTCATGGCATGGCTTCGACCAGCCAGGTCAACTGAACCAGTGGGTGCATCGTACGTGCGGGTGAAAACGAGCCTCAGGCTGGTATACCACGCTTCAAAGCGGCTGACGGAGGATGACGACGTCATGCTGAAGCTCAAACAGTGGTATCAGGGCGCAGTCCCAATACAGCCGGACAGCTTGACGGCAGTACCCATTGAAGATATTAGCCGACCGCCTAGATCGGGGCGAAGACATTACGATCATCCTTCCAATCCATCCCACCGTCATGTGGTGGAGAGATGTTTTGGATCGGGTTATCGACGATCCCATTCCGATACCCAGCCGACAGGCAAAACCCCTCATTGCTTTCCGCGTGGGGTCCGTAAAGGACGGCTTATCATACCGTACCAAGCTCATGACCAGGAAGGTCGATGACTTACGGGAAACGGCATTCCAAATCTTCCCCGGTTTCTATCATAAGACCGCGGCGAAGCAATATGCCGAGATGATTACCTACCTTAGGCTACAGGAGTTTGCCTCCTGGGACACAAACCTCCACGCGATACCCAGGCCGGGACGCGAAGGACGAGGTTGAAGACCCGGACTCCGTATTTGAGTACCCGGATGACCCACGGGACAAAAAGCCCGTTGAAGGGATCATTGACGAAGTCATAGCGCAACAGCAAGGATC
>WBZZ01001419.1:57500-67500 GCA_019918135.1 Paulinella micropora
TGCTGGTTGCCTGTACTTGGGGTAAATTGGAGCTGCTCCGAAGGATAACATCTTTTACACCGCCGACTCATGGGCAAGGCTCGATAATTCGGGTCGCACATAGCCGGATCGTTGAATGTATAAGGTGCCCCGTGTTGACCAGGCCTTCCCGAATGGTCAGGATGCCAGTCGCAACCCCATCAAAATCACTTTGTCTGGGTGCTGCCCGTCCAGTTGGGCAGCACCAACCAAATTGGCGAGAGCTCGAGTCCCCTGGGGGGGACATTTTGTTACTATTATAGGTGGGGGGGGGGGGGAACGATACCGGTATGGGGGGGGGGGGATGGGCGATACCGTTATGGGGGGGGGGGGGGTGTTATGCATGTGGCTGTATCTGGTTTGCAGATGCTGAACTTTATCGCAAGTACAAAAAGCGGTTCAAGCGCAGACAGTCACGTAAGCGGCGGGCTGCGCAACTGAAAGCGCAAGCAAGGATAGCTACGTTTTTACACGGTGGCGGTGAAGCACGTGCGCAACATGAACCATATCAACGTTTATCAACACTTATTGGCCGCGCTATCACGGAGCACGATGGAGTCTCTGTCGCAGAAGCTTTTGAAATGGTGATGCGATGGAAAGAAAAGCACCCTGCGGTGTCGAAGGCAGCGACGGAGAATGTCTGGGACGTTTTGGGTATTCTGCTTTGTCCTACTGGATTGCAGTGGCCAGCGTTTACGACCCTTGTCGCCGATATCAGATCGGTGTCACAGTGCGATGGCTTCGTCAAGTTGCAAGTTTGCAGAAACCAGTGCAACGAGGGGCTTTTCTGGAGAGATCGCAGTGACCGCAAGGAATGCAAATCGTGTAGACGACCCAGGAACGATGCACTGACATTTTTTCATCGCAGGTAACGTCTTGTACCTTCGGTAGTTGTTAAGGCGAAGATTAAGGAAGATAAGATTGTCACATTCTTAGCTCCCCTAATTTTGACCTATTATCTTCATTTTTTCTTCGCTGATAATGATCTACAATTCTCAGCAGTAATTTTTTCAGGATTCCCATACGGGTATGGACCATACCGGTATGGGGATCGGTAGTTGTTAAGGCGAAGATTAAGGAAGATAAGATTTTGTCACATTCTTAGCTTCCCTAATTTTGACCGATTATCTTTCTTTTTTCTTCGCTGATAATGATCTATCCGCAGCAGTAATTTTTTCAGGATTCCCATACGGGTATGGACCATACCGGTATGGGGATCGGTAGTTGTACTTATTATGGAGCATACCCTCGTATGGGAAATGGATTACATATGATCTTGCTATTGATTTGTACTTATGGGCCATACCCGTATAGGGATCCCCATACGGGTATGGGCTATACCCGTATGAGGATCCCCATACGGGTATGGCCCATACCCGTATGGGGATCCGCGGGTATGGCCCATACCTGTATGGGGATCCCCATACGGGTATGGACAATACCCGTACGGGTGTCGTAATTTCTGGAATTAACCACATTTCATATTCACATGTACTTTGTATGACTGACATGTTGATAGCATTCCGGAATGGCTTGCGGGACTACGTGCTCATCCCTCGCGAAGTGCATTGCTGAAAGAAGCTAAAGAACGTGATTACAAGAAAGCAAGGGAAGTCCAAAGTGAGGGCTATGTCTCTATAAGAGATAGACCTTTGGATAGCATCGGCGACGCAATTAACTGTCCGCGATATGAAGATTATCTAAAATCCATACCTCTGGAGGTACAGTGTTTTCATTAAATTATTTTTGAATTAACTTAAAAATTTTGTTCCCAATAGGATGTGAAGAAGTGGCTTTCTTTATGTTGGTCATGGGATGCTTCTCCAATTCAAAATTAACTTAAAATTTTTGTTCCCAATAGGATGTGAAGAAGTGGCTTTCTTTATGTTGGTCATGGGATGCTTCTCCAATTCAAAAAGGGAAACGAGCAAGGAAGAAATCTCAGACATTATGTACAGGTAGAATCATGGACTTTGAACAAAAAGATCGCAACAAAAACTGGAACACAGAAATTCTAGATATCTTGCCATATGGGAAAAAAACTTCAAATGCTTGGCCCTGGTGTGAGGCTACTTTTACTGAGGTAGTAGATTCATTGGTGAGGGTGTTTTCAATATGTGCAGATTCTCCTGCTATGTTTGATATCATGTGCCACAAGAATCAGAAAAGCGAATTAGGATGTAATTACTGCTGGCGTAAAGGTAAGAAAATAGAAGGAGATAAAAACGTATAAGTTGGCTTTCTGATGATGCAGCGTTCGCGAGAAAAACTTATCTCGATTATGAATTTTACGGAAATGCAGCAGAGATTAGAGGCGAAGCAGTGGAAGGGTTTTCTAAAAAAATCCACTTCTTTTATTAGATAGATACGTTATAAGTAGATGTAATGCAGATACTGCTCATAGTTTAGGATACGGCGTAGTGCTTCGTTTTATTCTTAAGTTGTTTAAAGGTCAGAGAAAAATTGAAATCAAGCCTTTTAAACCTTGTAAAAATAATCCTAGAATACAAGGTGAGATAAAGAAAGAAGAAAAAAAAGAAAAGAAAAGTATTTGAGAGAAAAAGAAGTAAAGTTAGAATATAGGAGAAAGCAAAAGTTGTTTCAGATAGATAGTAAGTATTGGAAAAGAATGGATGCAAGTCTTTTGAGGTTTTGTTCATTTTCTGGTTACTCTACTACTGCTGTTCCTATGGGCAGCAAAGACAGTACTGGATCAAGGCTTACAATGCATGAATGCTTGAAGTACGCAGTTAATTGCTACAAAGACGCGAAGGATATAGGTAAAAAAACCAATATCATCTTTCTCTCCCCCCCCCCCCCCTATACCCGTATTGTCCATCCCCCCCCCCCCCCCCACTAACCGATACCATACATGTAGCTTGCTAATTATTCATATCACATCATCTATTTATCTTGAATTTCAACTGTGTCCCCTATTTCCATATCACATATTTCATATCTTCATAAAGCTCACCCCCCCCCCCCCCCCTATACGGGTATGGCTGGTACGGGTATGGATGTTACTGATACGGGTATGGCACGAACTTATAATGTTTAATTTTTGCGTAAGTTTGCTTTTAGTTTTTATAATTATAATATTATTAATACATATTTTATAAATCTAAAATGTGTTTCTTTTATTTTTACAGGTTGTTTGGCGGATGGGCCGTATAGAACCTGGGAAGCGTTTGGACAACTATTTGGTGATATTGATCCTGACAGCAAGTTTGGGAGCGAAGGTTCAGTTATCATAACAGGAAAGTATGTAGATGACTTGATAGAGAAAGAACGAGAAGTCAGAAAACTAGTACTTGAGCACTTACCTGAATGTGATCATGCATTTGTTTTTCATCATATGGAACATATTGTTCAAGATGTGAAAGAGATAGGTAGTTGTAGAAATATATGGACTATGCCTGGTGAACGTGCTATGGAAGGGCAGGTGCGCAAAATACACAGCAAGTCTAATCCTACTGCAAATCTTGCTGCTGTAGTGTCAATGAATGCTAATTCACGAGCGCAAGCAGGTTTTGTTCAACTTGGTAATTATTTATTAGATAGATTTCAGAACATTTCTGAACTTGAAAGACCACTGAAAAAATTAAAAAAATCTTTAAGTAATATTTATTATTTAATTAATACAATTATACCGATTACAACTTAGTGGCAAGTAGTACGAATATCATAGTCTAGTGTAAAACAGTGTTATTTTCTTTGATTTCTAAGCTTCCTCACTTGTTTTATGTTTCAAAAACATTATAAATATGTTGAACAAGCTAGTATGAATATTATTTCATGTATACTTCAAGTAGGCAGTGAATACGTATTGCGACTACAAGTAATGGTAAGTAGTGTGAATGTCATAGTGACTAGTGTAAAGCAATATCACTTTCTTTAATTTCTGAGTTTCATCACTAATTTTATTATTCAAAAATATTGTATTAATAAATATGTTAAACAAGCTACTACTAATATTATTTATATTTCATACCTCATACCCCATACCCCATACCCCATACCCCATACCACATACCTCATACCTCATACCACATACCCCATACCCCATACCCCATACCCCATACCTCATACCCCATACACCATACCACATACACCATACCCCATACACCATACCACATACCCCATACCTCATACCCCATACCCCATACCCCATACCCCATACCCCATACCCCATACACATACCCCATACCCCATACCTCATACCCCATACCCCATACCCCATACTCCATACCCCATACCCCATACCCCATACCCCATACCCCATACCTCATATCGCATACCCCATACCCCATATATACCCATACCCCAATACCCCATACCCCATACCCCATACCCCATACCCCATACCTCATACCTCATACATACCCCATAGCCCATACCCCATACCCCATACCCCATACCCCATACTCCATACTCCATACCCTATACCCCATACTCCATACCCCATACCCCATACCCCATACCCCATACCCCATATCCCATACCCCATACCCCATACCCCATACCTCATACCCCGTACCCCATACATACCCCCCGTACCTCATACCCCATACCCCATACCCCATACCCCATACCGGTACCTTCCATACTCTCCATACCCTCCATACCCCATACCCCATACCCCATACCCCATACCCGAATACCCCATACCCCATACGATATGAAAATTCTCTAAGTCCAAAATCCATACCCCCCCTTTTGTGGGGGGTATGGCCCATCATACCCCCTCCATACCCCCCATACCCCCTCCATACGCCCCATACCCCCTCCATACACCCATACCCCCTCCATACCCCCCATACCCCCCATACCCCCCTCATACCCCCGGTATGGCCCATACCCCCCTTCTTGGGGGGGTATGGCCCATACCCCCCCCCCCATACCGGTATCATACCGGTATGGGGGGTTATGGGTTTGGCTGTGTCAGCTTCAAAGAGGAACAGATCTGTGAGGCAATGGTGCAGGACATGTTAGCCAAACGACTGATCGAGCCATCGTGGTCGGAAATTCAATTCCGATCACCGGTCAGGCTGGCTCCGAAGCCGGATGGCAAACAACGATTTTGTATAAACTATACCAGGCTGAACAAGATCATAAAGAGCGTCGAGGCACCTATCTCGAATGCGAGATGGTGTTAACAAGCTTCGGACGGCCAAATACTTTACAAAGCTCGACCTCAAGAACAGTTTCTGGAATATACCGCTCGAAGCGGAAAGCCGTCCGCTGACTGCCTTCGCCGTCAGAGGGAGACTGTACCAATCGACAGTCCTCCCGATGGGACTGAAGACTGCCCCAGCGATATTCCAGGACTGTATGAATCAGGCTCTATCTGACCCGAAATATGGGGACGAACAATCATAGGCCATACGAACCAGTATAGCTTCTGCTATATTGACGATATCGTTATTTACTCGAATACGGACGCGGAACACCTGGCTCATGTGTCAGATGTGTTACGGCGCTTGGAAGCTTTCGGCTTAAGGCTGAACCTAGAGAAGTGCTCGTTCGCCAACGACCACATCGACTATCTAGGATACAGGATACAGGGGGGCGAAATAGTGCTGAAGCAGGAGACTGTGACCTAACACACGCACTGCGCTTCACTCGTTCCTGTGTATGGCACAATTATACTCCGAATTTATTCCCAACTTCCAAGACTTCGTCAAACCGCTAAGGGACTTCTGCCTTAAAGGCGACCCGTATGGCGAATGGCCCCCAGCGGCCGAAGAGACGTATACCAAGTTGAAGGAAGCTCTAACTCGGGACCCTCTCACAGAGGGCGGGTCTGTCCTTATCCTACCCGACTTCGAAAAACGCTTTGTACTAGCTACTGACGCATCCAAATATGCGGTCGGGGCAGTCTTACAACAATATGACTCAGCTCACAAACAACTCCGGCCTATCATGTTCGTCAGTAAGAAGCTGACACCCGAACAGGTTAATTACTGCACACGACAGCGCGAAGCGTCAACTTGGCTATCGTGTGGGCATTTAGCCGGCTGAGAGAGTATTTGTGGGGCGCACCAAATATACTGCAAATATACTGGTACAAATCGACCATGCCAACCTAAAATGGCTCATGAATAAGGAACATACGGGCCGGCTGGCACGATGGCAGTCGGAACTAGCCCTGGATGATTTCACCATCGAGTACATCAAGGGCAAGGAAAAAACGGTACCGGACAGCCTTTCCCGAATGCCAAGAGTGAAGGGCTCCATCGGGGACGGACTTGATCGGTTTGCCATGCATACCCCAACAACATGCCTTGTCGGGTGGACCGGCAACGACGACTCAGCAGGCCAAGATCGCTTTGCGCAGCACTCGGCGGATTGACTCAAGGGTTTCTAGCAACCGCTCTTGGGTGTCCGGTTTGTATCCCGGTTTCCAGCTTATTGCGCTGGTGGCTATATGTGCCATACCCGTCGGCCGCAGTGTGTCTATAAAACCCGGCATGTGTTCTGTGGCCAACCAGTGTCATCGCCAATCTTCAACATTAACTGGTCGCTGAGGCTCATGTAGTGCAGCGTGAACTCCTCCACCTCTGCGTCCGTGAAACCATGGGCCTCGCCCAAAAGCTGTCCAACAATCGCCTTGGCCTTGGCTATCCTCCGCCTCCTCAACATCATGGCTCTTGGCTTAACTTGGGCTTCCTTCCTTGGTTTGGGCACACGACACGTTACGTAGTAGTAGTCCCTGTTTTTGTGCATGCCGCACATAATGTCATCCCTGGCATCGTCAAAAATGGACACCAAGTTCAAATCCGAAGGGATACTAGAGACTGGTGGCCTTTTCGGAGTATGGTCACCACCCCCAAGGTCGAACTGCTCTTATGCTTTCTGGGCGATCTCTTCGAAAACTGCGGACAAGTCCTTGGGGGGGTGGTTGCCTTGGGCTTTACCCTCAGCTGTGTCAGGGGAAACTAAAACAACGCCTGTGTTCCTGCCATAATCGGTGGACGCTTTTCTTTCCTCTGCTACCACTTCTCGTTTCTGATGCTTAGTTTTTTTTCCCCTGGTCAGACAGACGTTTTTCCCTCTTAGTATCATGGCAAGCTAGTATGAGTTGTGATGCTGCTTCGTGCTATGTCATGACAAGCTAGTATGAGTTGTGATGTTGTTTCATGCTACGTCATGGCAAGCTAGTATGAGTTGTGATGCTGCTTCGTGCTATGTCATGACAAGTTAGTATGACTTGTGATGCTGCTTCGTGCTAGTGTCATGACAAGCTAGTATGAGTTGTGATGTTGTTTCATGCTACGTCATGGCAAGCTAGTATGAGTTGTGATGTTGTTTCGTGCTATGTCATGACAAGCTAGTATGAGTTGTGATGTTGTTTCATGGCATGTCATGACAAGCTAGTATGAGTTGTTTCATGGCATGCCATGACAAGCTAGTATGAGTTGTGATGTTGTTTCATGCTACGTCCTGGCAAGCTAGTATTAGTTGTGATGCTGCTTCGTGCTATGTCATGACAAGCTAGTATGAATTGTGATGTTGTTTCATGGCATGTCATGACAAGCTAGTATGAGTTGTGATGTTGTTTCATGCTACGTCATGGCAAGCTAGTATGAGTTGTGATGCTGCTTCGTGCTATGTCATGACAAGCTAGTATGAGTTGTGATGTTGTTTCATGGCATGTCATGACAAGCTAGTATGAGTTGTGATGTTGTTTCATGCTACGTCATGGCAAGCTAGTATGAGTTATGATGCTCGCGACAGGTGAGTCGAGGTAACTGGGAAGAACTGCGACAGTCATTGCACACTGAAGATAGATAGATAGATAAATAGATAGATAGATAGATAGATAGATAGATAGATAGGTAGATAGATAGATAGATAGATAGATAGCTAGATAGCTAGATAGCTAGATAGATAGATAGATAGATAGATAGATAGATAGATAGATAGATAGATAGATAGATAGATAAATAGATAGATGGACAGATGACGGATTGACCATCTCAGCTTGTTGGGGCAGTTCACGACGTACTGTGAGCAGCTGCACCACTTCTTGATAGATGGATAGGTAGGTAGGTAGGTAGGTAGAGTGAGCATCTCACACCAGTGAGCATCTCACACCTTGCTGGGCGCAGTTCACGGCGTGCTGTGAGCAGGCTGCACCACTTCTTGATAGATAACTTAGATAGGTAGGTAGAGAGAACATGCCGTGGCGCAGGTGAGGGCGTACTTGCAGCAGCTGCACCAGTTCGTGATAGATAACTTAGATAGGTAGAGAGAGCAACTCACACCTTGCTGGGCGCAGGTGACGGCGTACTTGCTGCACCAGTTCGTGATAGATAACTTAGATAGGTAGGTAGGTATCTCGCATCTTGCTGGGCATACATACATAATACATGCATACATACATACATACATGCATGCATACATACATACATACATATGTACATAAATACATACATGCATGCATACATGCATGCATGCATACATACATACATACATACATACATACATACATACATACATACTACATACATACATACATGCATAGTATTTTTACATAGATACTTATGTCATCAGCACATAATACAAACACACACACGTACATACATACATACATACATACATATGTACATACATACATACATACATACCGGCAAGTGGTTTGCCGCGGCGGCATGTAGCGCTGCAGCACGGTTCAGATCGGCTCCGTTTCGGCGCAGCGCATCCATGCGCGCCAAGAAAGACGCGGGGTCGGTCTCACAGAAAGTAGCGCGATCGACCGGGTCGCGGTGTTTTGATTTGATGACGACCTCCAGTAGCTGATGATCCACGCCTAGGACACATGCACTAGATCATCCAACAACTTTTTCACCAGCGACGAACAACAGAAATAGTAAAAAATGCACAAATGGAAATGAATTATCACTAGTAATTATAAAGCAGGCCCTTGGAAGGTATTGGTAGTGCCAGCGCAAAATCAAACAAGCCATCTTTCCCAAGCCTGGATCTTTTCGAATCACGATACTTTTCTCACAAGCAGGTCAAGGAAAAATGAGAAATGCAGGCAGCAAGCGAGCTGACCCGAGGGCGGCGCTGCACAGCCGGCTTTGGGCGCAAAGGTGCGGAGCTGCAGAGCTTGTGCTTTTGCTTCAGGAATCGGCTGTGCGCGGAGAAGGGTATGGGTCACGTACAATACCGCCCGATCGCTGCCCTGAACCATCACGCACCACAACGTTGCACAGAAACGTTTTGCGCTCAATAGTGATGACTGATTTTCCCCTTAGTGCTTGTGCGATCCTTCACTGAACAATGCGGTCCAATCGAAACGAACGAGCAGACATTGACCAATTAACAATAGGTTATCATTTGAATGTACTTGACCGCAAGGGAGGCTTCTTGAAAGCCCAAGCTGAGAAACGGGCGCGCGTCTGCTGAGATAGCTGACGCTCTCTCCGTCTCCGTACCTACCGAAAAGTAGATAGAGATGGAAGAGAAATAATCGATGCATGGATTATAGTAATAGATAGATAGATAGATAGACAGATAGATAGTATAGATAGATAGTATAGATAGATAGATAGATAGATAGATAGATAGATAGATAGATAGATAGATAGATAGGTAGATAGATAGATAGATAGATAGATAGATAGATAGATAGATAGATAGATAGATAGATATAGATAGATAAATAGATAGGCAGGCAGGCTTTCAGGCAGGAGAGAGAGAGAGAGAGATAGATAGATCGATAGATAGATAGATAGATAGATAGAAGTGTGTGTGTGTGTGTGTGTGAGAGAGAGAGAGAGAGAGCGAGAGAGAGAGAGAGAGAGAGAGAGAGAGAGAGAGAGAGAGAGAGAGAGAGAGATAGATAGATAGATAGATAGATAGAAGTGTGTGTGTGTGTATATGTGTGTGTATGTGTGTGTGTGTGTGTGAGAGAGAGAGAGAGAGAGAGAGAGCGAGAGAGAGAGAGAGAGAGAGTGTGAGTGAGTGAGTGAGT
>WBZZ01001419.1:115000-125000 GCA_019918135.1 Paulinella micropora
TCCCCGCCTCTCAAGTTTCTTTCTTTGTTTCACTCCTCGTGTCCTCTTATCATTAACATATGAATACATTATATACTACTGCATTCGGCAATTATGTCGCAAAACAATCAAATAAAAAAATGCTGATGAGCGAGGAGGGTCGGCAAGTGAAGTTTCGCCGGGCGTCGCGTCTGCCGATCTATTACATTAGTTGCAAGTATCAAGTTCTGTTAAAACATTATTTTTACGCAAGCGGTGAATTTGGCTAAGAGCATCCGAAGGCTGGCCTTCGCCACTAAGTGATATGGTAGTGATACTATGCGATATCAGACTGAGCACCTTAACGACCGGCTAAAACCTTTACCGTTGATAAGACACTCTTTTTGACCGGTTCATTAGATTCCCCTTTGCACGACGTTTCGACTTCACTAACCAGTTTTCGATTTCGTTCAGAAATGATTTCAAACGATCAGTTCAAAGTTCTTTTTAGTTATTGCCATTTTTCCTGTTCGTATAGTACCCTTTTCCTCGATTTCCCGTGAAACCGCTTTACGGTAAATTTATGGACAAGAACGGAAAAACACAATATCTAACTTGCCTTCCGTTGCCAGTCATTTTCGCCTTGAGGCTTCCCAAATCACTTTGGGAATTTTTAAATCCAACAACCCGACGACTATCAGTTTATGACTGTTTACTTGAAGACTCGCGACACTATCCGTTTGAGAACAGGAGACCTCACAATCTAGGTTCGACACTTGATAGTAAGTTGCATCCAAGCCTGCCAAGAGTTCGAAATTACGTAAATAAACGAAGTGACCTCTCTACTATTTACTGATATTTCACCTGCTCACATTGAGTCGGGACTCAAAGCAGCCATAGTGTTCTATTAAGAATTCGTTGTATCTGCCTACTTGAAGAGTTGTATACAAACTCGCAATTCGAATTTTTTCAAGTCCACTCAAGAGAAAACTACACACACAGAGTTGATGTGTTCTGTCGACAGATCGATTTGGAAAAGCCCTCTCCTTCAAGAGTGGCTATACAACGACGTATAAGGACAGAGGTAACCAAAACCTCATATGTTTCGACAGATTGTTCACCTGCCGTTGCATTTTTGTGGCTTCCCTCTGCCCTCATACACACTATGCAGTCAACCAACACAGTATGTGTCTGGTTTTGTCGTTTTAGGGTTATCCCCTACCTACAGAGTGGAGAACACCTACTCCACTGCACACCGACCCCTTCAGCTACTGCTCTGCGTTCTGGCCTGCTCCTGGTACGCCTACACGTGGAATCAGTCACGATACGACGACCCAGTCTCGAAGTATAGCGAACACAAGCGACCATGCTTGGACCCCTACCCCATCCTGGGCTCCCGTCCAGATACCCTACGCACCGACAAGAAGTTTCAAGAGGAAATCAAAGCTGGGAAGACTACTCGCCTTCACTCCAACCTCTCTCGCACTCAGACTATCCAATTTATCTACGATTTATAGACCAGCTATGTGAGCGACGTACGGGATATCCTACGAAAGAACCACAAGGACAAGGCTACATCGCTGCCCCAGGTCCCCATCTCCCCTCAAGCTAGCCTAGAACTTCTTCGTAACCCCGACTGGACCGACGCCGAAGTCCACGCCCATTACATGGGACCTACTGGCTCGCTAGCAGCTGCAGAGATGCATTGGAATCAAATCGGCAACTTCATTCCTGTCGAAGTCTTTCACAACTAATACCCAGCCGCTGCTTCAGCTGCTGGATTGGCAGGACCACCATCGGCAGCTGCACTTTCGGGTATACCCACTGACACTACATCGGCCCCAGCACCAACATCGACTGGTTCATCTGGCTCGTTGCCAACTGGACGCTCTTCTGCATCAACATCGACTAGCTCATCTAGCTCGTTGCCCGCTGGCAGCTCTTCTACGTCGTCATCGGCCCCTGCATCCGCTGTACTGACCCCGTTGACTCCGACATTGCCTTTGGGTCCAACACCTACAGGCTCACCGCCCCTTCGTCAGACTGTTCCGCCCTTCATGCCCCCGATATCCAACATGCCCTTCTCGTCCCCG
The DNA here is from genome assembly GCA_019918135.1 of Paulinella micropora. Classification (NCBI taxonomy): domain Eukaryota; phylum Cercozoa; class Imbricatea; order Euglyphida; family Paulinellidae; genus Paulinella; species Paulinella micropora. The sequence continues at coordinate 117,052 of WBZZ01001419.1, forward strand.
GATTCTTTGTTTCTGCGGACTGGACGTCTCGCTCGAGCTGCGACTCCTGTTCCGCCACGTCCCCTGGTACCACCACTTGCCGCTCTATTCGCTGGCAGGGCGAATGAACCAGTAAACCGCTCATTAGTCATGACCTCTCACCTCGACACGCTCCTCACGTCCCCGCAACGACCCAATGCACCCTTTGTTGAACAACCCTACGATGCTAACTTGTTCGCTTCAAGTTCGGTACTTAACCCGACTACTTCACCTATCGCGGCCCTCATTGGTCCACCACAGACACCTGCACGTCAGTCACTAACTTCCGCGCGAGGAACAGGGCGACCTGCACCAGCAGTGTCCAGTTCAGGCGCTAGCACCCTTCCAACCATCCCGGAAATCCTTGCACCTGCAATCATTCCTCTGGTGACTGAAAGCAAGGCCGCTGAAGATGCAGCAACAGTTGCAAGAGAAGAAGCAGAGCGCAAGGCTACCGAACGTGCTGAAGACGTGGCACGACAACTCGCCAAGGAGGAAGAACGAGAACGGGAGGAGGAATCCGAACAAGCACGGGAAGAAGAACGAAACCAGGAACAAAAGGTGGGGGAGGTCGCCGAAGACAGCAACGGCAACGAAGGCGACGGCGAGATAGGCAGATTGCCAGACCAAGACGCCAACCGCTGAGCAATCACAACCCAGCGCGCCCCGCTCGGGTGGCTCCTCTGGTGATGCAACTTCATCCCAATCTTCGCCGCCCCGCCGTACCACTCGCTCTAGTACCTCAGGCGCCACATCGGGCTACCACATGTACATGCTGTCACGCCCTTATGGATCTGTGCCCGCACGCCGCACCATGTTCGCGTTGTCGATCCCGAAAGTGATACCGACGCCGGACCAAGCTTTTTTCGCGCGCAAATTTGCGATCAACTACTATATCTCCAAAGCACCGATCCAGCTGGCGATTATGCACGCCATCAACAAGGTTCGATCATGGGGAGATAAGGCTACGGTTGCCCTCATGGAAGCCTGTTGGGCTCGCTTCGTTCGCGTCACCGATTCTATTCAACAGGTATGGTGTTCACTGTCTCTCATCTGGTTGCAATTTACCCGCGACCTTATCCACGGCCGTTTGGATAAACATGATACACGCAAGACAGCTTTCCAAGCCCTCAACCTGCGACGCTTCAGAAAGGAACAACTCCTCGCGTACGTCAACCGATGCATCACGCACTACGAGGCAGCACGCCTGACCGGCGTAAGCATCAGCGACGGAAACCAGATTGAAGACTTGGGCCGCATGTTGACCCCTACGGAACGCGACAAGTGGAATCAACAAGCAGATCAAGTCTTGCTCTCCTACGGTCTCGGATGGCCGCGCAACTTGACCGACCTCCTTCCTTGGGCCAGGACCCTTGACCCCAACGTTATGCCAGAATATCTTCTGGGAATGGAGATCCCGGTCCACGCGGGCACCGAAGAGCCAAATACGCGCAATCGGGATTACAATCGCCAGGGCCAATCGTCCACCCGTACTGATCGTCGGAGACCTCAACTGCCTCGACCAGCAAAAGCGGCCACGTAAAACGCCAACCCCAATCGCCCTCCTCGGCAGAAGCGCAAGGCAGACGCCATGACTATGACCCAGACAGAAATCGACTCGCCCAGACAAGCGTTTGAAGACGACCCACCCGGATTAGAAGGAACACCCGAACAAGAAGAAGCAGGCACCGCGTCAGCATCTCACGGGAGACAATGCTGTGGTGATCCCTTCGAAAAACGTCTATGTCTACGACTAAGACGGACCCACCTAGCAGACCGCCAAACCAAACCAAACGTAAACCGTTTACGGGCACACCTTGCGCCTACTGCAAAGAGCATAACAACTTTTTGAAGAAGGATCAACTACCCCGACATTCGTTTGAGGAATGCAAACTCCGTCAACAACGCTGCCAAGACGAGAAGAAACACTGTGACTGGAAGCCACCAGCGGCCTCTGCTCGTAACACTCCGCGCACTTTTCACATGACCACCCGGTCTCGCTCGGCATCTCCGCTGGTGCCAACGCCTCCGCCCCTACGAATCGCGACCATCCCGACAGTGGTTACTGGATGTGTTTGGGTCGCAAAACACCCTCTCAACCGCCCGCCCATCGGTAAGACTACATGCACCTTGGATTCCGCCTGCAACTGCAAAGGCGTGGCCCGCCTTTCATGAGTTATGCAGCACGGGTTCACCATTCGGAAGTTGCCCCCTGTAGAAGCACGCTCGTCCGTCGGCATCGACGCAGTACTCACGGATGGCATCGAACTTTTTGTCTCCGCCGATCCTACGTCTCCGCTCCATGCGATTACTATCTACGTGTCAACCCACCTGCCCGGTCGCGTAGACCTGCTCTTCGCCAACGAGGTGGCTGCACAGATCAACTTGTCCATCGACGAGGCCCAGAGGATCAAGCCAACGGACTACATCCCTCTCAAGCCTAAGGCAAGACAAATTGTTTATGAGACAGAGTTTCACCTTTTCGACACGCCGCTTCAGGTGGGCGATCGTCAACTGGCCACCGTCAGCTACGATTTTTGTCCGGAGACTTTGGCCCAAGCAACTTCATACCCGACCTCCAACATCAAACAAATCTTCGGCAATCGTGCCAGTACGCAACCGGCAGGTTCTTATGACCTTCTCGCAACGTCCCAAGCCCACCTCTACGGCCGCACAGTCAATCTCTTCATGTCCGACAGGAAAACACAAGGAGATAAAGGCGAGAAGAAACCACCGGAAACTGATGAAGAAAACAAAGAACCGGACGAGGTAGAGGAAGAGGATTCTGTCGATAAAAACGATTTTACCTACGTCCCCACCGACGAAGATGAAGACGAAGTCCATTATCATGACAACCCTTCAGTCAAAAAGCCAAACTCTGCCATTTCCAGAAGAACCCGCAAGCGCACCCTTGTGAAAAGACATAAAACGCAGATGTCCCCGGACACGTCCGCTACTACTTCACCGGTACTCTCCCACTCAAGCCCCGACTTTGAAGTGATTACCCAACAAGACAAGGTCAATGATCAACTCGCGTGGTCGGCCCTCCGAGACTCTCGACTGGCGTCTACCTCGAGAAGCAGCCCTGCGGCACGACCCTCGTTTTTGAATCATCACAGGCAACCTCGTCATCTGCATCATCATCGTCATCGCCGCTGGTGACTTCGATCTCGCCATCACAAGCAACATCGTCATCATCTCAGGCGTCATCATCTTCATCGCCATCGACATTGCCAACAGTTCCGGCGCCCCCACAGGCCGTACTACCGTCCGCAGCGGCCTTTGGTCTATCGGCATCGGCTCCTGCATAACTTTTGCCGCAACAGCTTCAGGAGGCGTTGGCAGATCCTCCGCCGTCCCCGGTTTTACCTGTACCTATGATGTCTAGCCGTTCACGCACGACACGGAGTAATTCAGGTAAACAGGAACGATCCCCGTACACTCCAGCTTCCCCGTCATCGTCGCCATCCAAGATCGGGACGCCACCCGCTCTACACAACGAGCTACCCGTCGGATCCAAGGACTAAGCAAAGAAGCTGAACAGGCACTACAAAGCGCGTCTAGTAGTTCATCGTCCAGCAGCTCATCACCCTTGTCTGGAAGCCCGCCGGTATCATCCCCGCCCCCTGCGTTTCAATCACCGGTGGCAAGACCTCCGGCGGCTACGTATTCGCTTAGCCCGCTTGGCAATTTCATCATCAGGGCTCCAACATGGAAAGATCGTCAAGATATGGGACAACCGCGCACTCTGTCAAGCAGAAACCCTTCGACCCCAGTACCACCGACTCCATTATCCCCCAGACCTGAACGATTCGTAAGAGTCGCCTCGTGGCCACCGGCGCATTGCAATGGTTTCACCGGCTTCACTAAACGCCCAGGTGAGCGAACGTATGCGGAAGCTGCACTGTATGGATCCCCAGGCACGGACGCAAAACTATATATATCTCGAGATATCTACGCCACCTATTTCCCGACATTGGCAATGGCAATGTTCCCAGGCACCCACCCCAGATGTAGACACTTGGGTTACTGGATCCCCAAGCATCTCACCATGTGTCAAGATCTATGGCCTGACAACACCCTAGCGCAAAACGTCATCCCACGCGTGGAACGCCATATGACTCAATCGGAGGCAACTGGGCTCGGCCGTTGGAGATCCTCCCATGTTTACATCAGCCGAGATTGGGCTTAATGCATCAGTGGATTACATTACCCACGTCCCACACCTTACCCGGACCTTCGCCCCAGGTACTGCTACTTCCGTCACTGGCCAACCACGCACGCGCGAAAGCAAGACCTACTTGCACATGGAGCCACGACACTGGTACGGAACAACCCGTTGGTCCTATCCACACCTTTTTGAGTTCGACCAAGCTCTTGCCGACTTTAATCGGTTTCGTCCCACTCTACTGATGCAATACTATTGGCCCCCACGCAGCTCGGCACATGAGATGGACCCCTTCACCTTTGAGGACTACACACATGGCCTCGCTATCGTTGCAAAGGAAGTCATACCGGTCGGTGTTATCAATACCGAATCGATGTGCTTGTTTCGTGCTGGTGGTTCACCAGCAAAGATGACCTGTCGCGGAACAGGCCCACTTTCGGAATACGCGCTGCGAGAGATCCTCAACATCGAAGAAGGTGCTACCATGATGTCACGGCTTCACCAGCACAATGTCACAGCTGTCATCTTTCACTTCTGCCCACAGAACGGGAGAAACATTGCACAACTCGTCGCCTCCTCCCTAGTTGTGGCCCCAATATCGAGCCCACCGACGACATTGGTTACTTCCGAAAAGGAATGGCTTACTGTCCCGTTGGACGCCCATGGGGATATAGATATTCATATTGCGGCTTACTTGTGGGTGCCAACCCCAGCAGCTCCCCTTTGGCGGCCATCCTCGAAGGTCAACTTTTATTTCCATGGTGCAGCATGGAGGACCCCACTCAACACATGTCTTTCCCCCCACACGTGGATGGAGGAGGAACATACATACGTCGCGTTTTCCGACTTCCGACGCGCGAACGCTGTTTCGCCCTACAACACTACTTTCACCGCCTTCCGTGTAAGGACCCGATTTGGTTCAAGATCCTCCCTATGGACCATTACTACGACGAAGGCAGTGCATGGTCGGAAAAACGCATGGTCCGAGAACGATCCTACGAATGTATCGTGGACCTACCGCGCAGCTTTTTCGACTATTGTAGCATCATCGCCTACTACACAGACGAAAAGGATGCACCATTTTTGCTACAGTTTTATATGGGTACCATTATATGGGACAGGCAAACACCATCAAAAGGGAAGTGGGAATCTCCGAACTGAACGACTCCGAACTTCGCGAGTATCTAAACAAGGCTCCCAACTGGAATGCAGCATCCCGCACCAGCGATATCATAGATTCCTTTGCATGCACATTCCAATGGGTACGTTACGACCATGTCCCGTGGCACCTTGCACAGCATTTCTTCATGGTCGTTGGCAGCGAAACCGGACGTCGGTTCAGCCAGGAGATCCACGTGGTCCAACATCCCTGCGGTACTGTCCCCTGCTCAACTGACGTAATCAATCCGTATTCTCGCGATAAACGCCTCCGTGGCTACCCCTACGGAGTCCCGGTTATTCGCAGATACCAGACAACAAACGAACATCGACACTTTCATGAGTGGACGACGAATGCGAACCACTCTTTCACCGCTCACTCGGGAGACGACCATACCCAGTTGGGACGTTGGATGAATCTCAAGACAGAGCGCATGGGAATGGTCCTCAGTATGTTCTACACGGAGCTAAAGATGAGTGCCCAAGATCTCGAGTACGAAGTTCTGTTGACCAACGTACCAGGAGGAAACTGTACGACACTTTCCCCTGAAGAAACCAGAGACAACTATCATACCTGCTACCCCCACAGAGACCTCATCCACCCAGGTTTTGATTTCCAGCCACACCTGCCACGCGAACAGCTACGCAGCTCATGGTCAGACCCAACCCAGATTGATGACTCTTCGGCGAAATCCGACAGCAATTCTGCTCTTCATCGAGTTCCAGCTCCACACCCAGCTCCTCATCTAGCTCGTCATCTAGCTCGACCTCATCTTCATCGACGATGGCTTCAGCTTCGCATCCACAGGCCCCAGCTTCGCCACCATCGGCCCCAGCTCAGCCACCGCTGACCCAAAATCAGCCTCCAGTGGTTTCAGCCCAGCCACCACCGGCCCCGGCTCCTTTACCAGCGGCCACTGGCTCCGACCACCGGCCGCACCGTTGCCACAAACGACTCGTGAGCACCCTATTCAACTACAGCCCTTATCCGGTTGCAAACCGAGTGAAATCAAGAAGCACAAGACGACGACGATTCGAAAGGAGGTGGACAAGGCCCCTCATCATCATCATCGAGCAGCTCATCGTCTGGCAGCTCGTCATCGAAGCCGACGACGACTTCGACAGCTGCAGCCTCTCCTCCTCACTTGATGATACGACGGTCACAACAACCTCCGAACAAAGACGAGGAAATCGAACCGCACGGAATCCGATCTGACCCCTTTTCGATTTTTCCAGGCATTTTCCTCCTTCGTGATATAAATCTGACCCTTCGTACAGACATCCGTTTTGTCCTTCTACAAAGGATCAACCTTTGGCACCACCAAGGTTTTATCACATTGTACTCTCACGGCAACAGCAACGCCGCCACGGCAACGATCCATGGTAACGCTTACCCTAAAGCCAAAATCGGAATCTGGAAGAAGGTGAGCCTTTTAGTAAACGAAGGTCAGCGAACAGGCAATGATATCCCACGCCACAACCTGATTTCGAAAATGGCGCCCGTGAGCACAACTTTCCAGACTGAGTCTTTGCTTTCCAGGCGTCAACCCGACGTGGACAACATGCACACTGGCGTGAATGCAATGCCCAACGTGTGATTCCAGAAACCGTACATCACCACTATCCCGACCACGTCCCTTTAGCGTGTCAGCGATAAATCCGGCACTCTGCTACCGTCTACGCCAAGCGATCGTTGATGAACTTAACTACTTCGCCAACTGTGGTAAGATCATACCTTTCTCCATGGACGCTGCCCGATTCAACAGTTCAGCTGCTATCAACGGTGTCCTCCCCCTCAAGGAGAAACGACGCGTATGGAATATTTTTGCTGATCTCCTTGCACCTCTGGGACACGATAGTATGAGCTTTGCATACTGTTCAGAGTCATTAATGCCTCACTTTGGTAACCAGGAACTCTTTTATGATCTTCCAACAGGCATCTTTGCCTACTCAGTTCAACACTGCAAAGGCCCCCACCCTGTATGATGCCTATGAGGAGGCCCCGCCGAATGCCCCTCACGCGGCATGGCCCTCCATCACGAAGTCAGCCTGCCTCTCCCAATCATCGAGCTGTAACTCCAAGGCGACGACTTCTCGACCATGAGCGATCCTCAGTGTTCCTTCGGCCCGGTTACTACAGACATTTTATATTAATAAACATAGAACTCAGCGGTTGAGAATGATACTATAGATTACTTTTTCTACAGCTACTTACTATTAAATTATCAGACTGAGCACTGTGACTATAACGACCTGCCAAAATCATTTAGTATTAATACAGTTGACTTTCACTCTTCAAGTTTCCGCAAGTGACCTGCCAGTTAGATTCTCCTGCACGACGTTTCGACTCGTGACTTCTCTAACTCTTAAACCTACTGATTAATATAATTATTAATAATTAGTTAGTCAGTATGGTCCGGCAGTAATGTGTGTCGTTAGAGCAATTACTTATGTCCTGCCTAGTATGTATTCAGGCAGTTTCCTTGGCGCCCTTTTCTCAATAAAGTTTCTACTGTAGGCCACAGCTAGTATACAGTAGAGTATTAAGTTAGTCTCACAGGTTATAGAGCCTTGTAGCGTGAACGTTAGGTCCGGTAGATTTTAT
>WBZZ01001420.1:17500-22500 GCA_019918135.1 Paulinella micropora
TGCATCAGCCATTGACAGAGAAGCACTATTATTATCATTATTATTATTATCATTATTATTATTATTATTATCATTACTATATCTGAGGCGTACTGATGCAGCTAATGGCATATCCTCAACGGACATAAGCCTCCAATACCCTTGTTCGAGGTCCTCCACCCCCCCGTGTCAGTCTCTCGCCTGATGATCGGGGCCACCGATGGAGCTCCTGAGGGCAAGACTGCACTAAGCCGAGGTTATTCCGCAGTCCCAGCAACCTCTTGCAAGACGTCACCGAATGTGCAAATGCATACACCAAGCGCGTTTGCTAGAGCTGCCTCGAAACCCCACCCATAACAATCTGGTGTCTGCTGGGTCCTGGGCTATCAACCAGCATATGCGGAGTTTAAGATCTTTTACGCGCGCAACGACCCTCCTCCCCAGCATCTACCACCAAAGGGTTATGAGTTGGCGTCACAGTTTAACGCCTTGAGGCCAGTGGGCTGGAACTCTGTTTAGCAAGTGTGACTAGGTTTTTTCATCGGGATTTCCCTCAAATATGTCACAGTCAACACTCCAAGGCAGATTTACTATATCTGAGGCGTACTGATGCAGCTAATGGCATATCCTCAACGGACATAAGCCTCCAATACCCTTGTTCGAGGTCCTCCACCCCCCCGTGTCAGTCTCTCGCCTGATGATCGGGGCCACCGATGGAGCTCCTGAGGGCAAGACTGCACTAAGCCGAGGTTATTCCGCAGTCCCAGCAACCTCTTGCAAGACGTCACCGAATGTGCAAGTGCATACACCAAGCGCGGTTGCTAGAGCTGCCTCGAAACCCCACCCATAACAATCTGGTGTCTGCTGGGTCCTGGGCTATCAACCAGCATATGCGGAGTTTAAGATCTTTTACGCGCGCAACGACCCTCCTCCCCAGCATCTACCACCAAAGGGTTATGAGTTGGCGTCACAGTTTAACGCCTTGAGGCCATTGGGCTGATTATTATCATTATTATTTTGGACACCGTGATAGCCCAGTGGTCAAGTTCTACCATCTGGGCCCTGTCGCCAGTTCGATTCCCGTCGGTGCCACCAGTATTTTCATTGAACATACCGGTCCGTCTGGAAGTGTAACTGCCCGTGCGGGGGTGTCATTAGAGCCTATCGTCAATTCTTCGTACTCCCCTCACGGGTGAGACGATGGAGGCGCATGTGCAGATTTGCATCAGCCATTGACAGAGAAGCACTATTATCATTATTATTATTATTATTATTTTAAATACTACGTGTGTGTGACGACAGGTGCCTGTGGGTGGGTTATCCGCAATGCTACATGCTTTATCCTTGCTATTGCGCGCTGAAGCGCATCTCCACAGCTCAAACCAGGCCAAGGACTGCGCTGGTCCATACCTACCTATCTACCTCAATTGAAGTTAGGGTAGGGTTAGGGTCTAACCCTAACCCTAACCCTAACCCTAACCCTAACTTCAAGGACTGCGCTGATCCATACCTATCTACCTACCTATCTATCAACCAATTTTTTGTATATCTCTGTTGTGCTGTGTGTTTTTGTCTTTTTCAGGCCGAGGACTGCGCTGATCCATACCTATCTATCTACCTATCTATCAACTAATTTTTGTATTTCTCTGTTATTATTGTGTGTTTTGGTCTTTTGGTACGACAATCTTATCTATCTATCTATCTATCTATCTATCTATCTATCTATCTATCTATCCATCTATCCATCTATCCATCTATCTATGTATCTATCTATCTATCTCTCTATCTCGCTATCTATCTATCTATCTATCTATCGACCTATCTACCTATCCATCTATCCTTCTATCCATCCATCCATCCATCCTTCTATCTATCTATCTATCTATATATCTATCTATCTATCTATCTATCTATCTATCCATCTATCTATCCATCTATCCTTCTATCCAACCATCCATCCATCCATCCATCCATCTATCTATCCATTTATGTATCCATCTATCTATCTATCTATCTATCTATCTATCTATCTATTTATCTATCTATCTATCTATCTATCTATCTATCTATCTATCTATCTATCTATCTATCTATCTATCTATCTTGTGTGCCTAGCCATACGCCTATGAGTCACATGCCGAAATAGCGACGGGAAGCACAATCCTGTTCCCTCAGGGTGCCCTTTCTCGCTTGTTGAGCCCGGAATAAAATCCACAGTGCTCTGTCGGTTTATACTAGACTGTCGACAGTCTCGAAACTCCATCTGCTTACTGGGCCCTCTGTAATGGAGGTGGGAGCTCGTTCTGCAAGGGGCGCTTTATGGAACGAGCCCTGGCCCCGCCTGGTACTAGGGAGGTTTGGTATCGCCTGTATCAGTCCCTTCCGTGCAAACATCACGGCTTAGCTGGGCATCGGGTTAATACTTTACCCACAGACTTCCTTGGTTGACGAAATCAGAAGCTCCTTTTTTCTGACATTAGTCGATATCTCATCTATCTATCATCAATCTATCTATCTATCTATCTATCTATCTATCTATCTATCTATCTATCTATCTATCTCTCTCTCTCTTCTCATACTCTCATATACATATATATATAATAATAATAATAATAATAATAATAATAATAGTGTATCTCCTGCCAATTGCTGAGCCAAAAGGCCATGTGCATCCAGTCCTCCATTCCATAAGGAAAGTCTCCACACCAATCGGTGGAATAAAGGAGGTGACGGCATAGAACATTACTCTAGGAGCTTTATACCAATCAGCCCATGGAAAGGACCGATGGCCTATGTACTCCCTAATAATAATAATAATAATAATAATAATAATAATAATAATAATAATAATAATAATATATATATTAATAATAATAATAATAATAATAATAATAATAATAATAATAATAATGATAATAATAATAATAATAATAATAATATATATATATATATATATCTGTATATCTATCCGTCTATCTATCTATCTAGCTAGCTATCTCTCTATCTCTATCTTTCTTTCTATAACTATCTCTCTATCTATCTTTCGCAGGCCATTGTGTCGGTCGCCATGCTGTGTACAGTTGGCTTGCTACATACTTAGAACAGGTCTATTTATATATATATATATATATATATATATATATCTGTATATCTGTCTGTTTATCTATCTATCTAGCTAGCTATCTCTCTATCTCTCTATCCCTCTATATCTACCTACCGACCTGCCTGCCCACCTGCCTACCTATCTATCTACCTATCTACCTATCTACCTATCTGCCTACCTATCTACCTACCTATCTACCTATCTCTACCTACCTATCTACCTACCTGCCTACCTATCTACCTACCTATCTGCCTATCTACCTATCTATCTATCTATCTATCTATCTATCTATCTATCTATCTATCTATCTATCCATATATCTATCTATCTATCTATCTATCTATCTATCTATCCATCCATCCATCCATCCATCTATCTATCTATCTATCTATCTATCTATCTATCTATCTATCTATCTATCTATCTATCTATCTATCTATCTATCTATCCTACCTACCTAGGCGTTGAGTTGTGCATCGCAAACAACCCCTGTACATACCTCGTCGGTACATCTATCTACCTATCTATCTATCTATCTATCTATCTATATATCTATCTATATATCTATCTATCTATCTATCTATCTATCTATCTGCCTACCTACATATCTATCTATCTATCTATCTATCTATCTATCTATCTATCTATCTATCTATCTATCTATCTATCGACCTCTCCTGGGCTCGCCTCATCGGAACCCGTAATCCCCGTTTAATCTCTTGGGTCATCAACGCAAGCACAAACTCGGTTATTACCCCCGACCTTAGACGTCTGTGGGGAATCATTCCCAACAACAAGTGTGCCCTCTGTTCTGGTCAAGCACATCTATGCCACATCCTCTCCGGTTGCCATATTGCCCTCAAACAAGGCCGCTATACCTGGCGTCATGACTCTGTGCTCTGCACTATTGAAGCTCCCCTTCAAAAACACATCGAGAGCCATAACAAACGCTCCCCTATAGACCAAAATGAATCAAAGTCTATGTTTGTGAAAGAGGGCGAGCAGAAGCCTAAGAGACAGTCATTTCATCGACCATCCCTGCTTGACACTGCAAACGATTGGCAACTCCAAACCCAAGACACCGGTTCTGAGCAAGCCTTTCCTGTCCACATTTGTGTCACTGACCTCCGCCCCGATATCGTTGTCTGGTCACTGTCTACCAAGATATGTATTCTGATCGAGCTAACGTGCCCGGTCGAGGAAAACATCCTTGACGCACGAGCCTACAAGACCAACCGATACAACAAGCTCAAATCTCAAATCGAGGACAACGGATGGACCTGCCACCTTCGACCAATCGAATGCGGGGCTCGCGGCATGGTATCGTTCTCTGTTCATCGATGTTTCCGCGCCTTGGGTTTTTCCCATCCCCAATCCAAATCCCTTTGCTTCAAGCTATCCTCCTGCGTAGCTCGTTGCTCTTTTGCGATTTATCGCTCCTGTGCAGTCAAAAATTGGACTAATCTTCCTCTAGTCCGTATTGGTGACTGCATTCCGTCATAGCCGTCCAGTGTTGCACAGCCCGGGCTAGGTCCCTGCGGGGGTTTAGGCCTCATACAATGTCATCATTGTAGCTTGCGCAAGCTTACGGTGCTCAAAACACTTGGACTAACGGCTTCCTTTTCTTTCTCTTCTTCCTTATCCTCCCACTCTCCATTCCTAGAATGCCTTTTCTTCAACGTCCTTCCTCCTCTTCTTTTTCCAGAACACAGTCTACCCGTGATTCCCATCCCGGACACATGCACAGTACACAAATTATTGTTTGATGTGAAACTGCGTTCCTTTGCAAGGACTACATTCCTTTACGACATCTCATCTATCTATCTGCCTACCTATCTATCTATCTATATCTATCTATCTACCTACCTACCTACCTACCTACCTACCTACCTACCTATCTATCTATCTATCTATCTAT
>WBZZ01001420.1:42500-55000 GCA_019918135.1 Paulinella micropora
TGCAATTTTTCCACGTAAATTCACCACCAAATTTTTTTGGAACAGATGGAGGTGGGAGATATCCTTTCAGTCCCTGTTGTGCGCTTGGGGAGGGCTTGTGCAAAAAAGAAATTTGGCGATCCCACCTTTAAGGACATTGTGGCTTTGGGTGTGTTGACAGAAAAAGAAACAAAAAACCAAAAAGCTTTAACCACGCTGCGTTTTGATGGCAAGGATTATTACTTCTTCACGAAGCATTTGAAGCCAAAGCCTGGGCAGGCAGGATCGAGTTTGAAGTTCAAGAATGCAGAGGAGAAAGAGGTGGAGATGGAGGTTTCGGAGGATGAAGAAAAACAGGAGGAACAGGAGGAGGAACAAAAACATCAACAGAATCTGGATGAGGCGGGTGAGGAAAAAGAGGAGGAGGAGGGAGGTGAGGATGAGGCTGTTCCCTTTTTTAACCCCCGCCCCTATACAGCCCAGCAAGTGGAGGAGGAGAAACAAAAAATGTTGGGGAAGGGGTTTGACTGGAAAGTGGGTCCCCAGGCAGTGGATTGGGGAGCAGATCGTCCTCGCCACAAGGCGAAGTCTACGATGGAAGAGAAGTTTTTGACATCTCCCCCCTCGCGTCCCCCCTCCTCTTTTTTTACCATTTCGTTTTGTTTTTCTTATTCCAGTTTGCATCCATACCCCATACACTTTTTTTACATGTGTCTGGTTTTTTTTTTTAATTGTTATGTCGTTGCAGAGAAATAATGTAATGAAAATTAATTTCAACTCCCTTTTTTTTGTCATCATGGTGTCCGCTTTCGTGCAAAATTTTGCGTGATTGCCAAAAAAAAATTATTTTATTTTTTTGTTTTTCCGGTTTGTAGACACTTTTTTCATTTTTTCCCCCATGTCGGCTTTAACATCCATCCTTCAGCTCACCAACCAGGAGCTTGCAAAACAACAAAACAATGGTTTAGCAAAAGCATTGTCCACTGAGGAGTTCTGGCTTTTTTTGGGGCTGCTGATACGCATTTCCATTGCAGACAGGGGTCAAAGAAGGTCGCACTGGGCCCCCAAGGAGGGTGAGGGGACGGATGGCTTGCCGGGAGATGGTTTTGGTGAGTATATGGCGCTGAATCGCTTCGACACCATTTTGAAATGTCTACGTACTGGCCCCCCTGCAACTGATGATGATCCTTTTTTGCCAATTCGAGCATTCGCTAAAGCTGTTGACGCCAAGGCAAGGGCTGCAATCGTTCCTGGGGGGGGTAATTACTATCGATGAGAGCATGGGTCAATATACCGGGGAAGGTATGCCTGGCCAAATGTGTGTCCCCCGTAAGCCAGTCCCTGTTGGAAGGGAATATCATACAGCGTGCGATGTCGAAACGGGGGTCTGTATCGCCATGGAAATAGTGGAGGGTAAGGACAGAGATAAACACAAGGAGTTCGCCAAAGAGTTTGGAGTCACGACGGCCACTACCCTTCGTTTATCCAAGCCGTGGTGGGGAACAGGTCGCATTTTCATCGGCGATTCTTGGTTCGCTTCTTGCAAAACAGCAGTCGAGATGAAGAAAAGGGGGGTCGATTTTGTTGGAATGGTGAAGACTGCTCATGTGGGCTTTCCTGTGCGGCTTCTACACAGTAGAAGGGGGGGGGGGGGGGAAGGGCGATTTAGCTTCTGCAACATGCGAAAAGGAGGGGGTGAAGCTATTGGCAGTCAACCAAAACGACCACAACCAGCAGCAAATTATTGCTACCTGCTCCACTACCTTGCCTGGAAAGCCTCGTAATGCTCGTTTTAGTCAGTCTGTGCCCCGTGTCCCCAGGTGCGAGGCTGTGGCCCTTTATTATTCTGCTTTTAATGCGGTTGATATGTTTAATTCCGCACGCCACGGGTCAAACTCTCTCAATTTGTCTTTTATTTTGAATGACTGGAAGAAGGTCGATTTTATGATTTTGATGGACTTGATTATCACCAACGCTTACAAACATTATTGTTTTTTTAGCCAGTCGTCCTTGGCCAACCTCAACATGACGAAGGGCGACAACAGGCCGGGGTATTTCAAATCTGTGCTTGCTGCAGCCCTCCTCAGGCAAGGTGCACCCCCTGATTCCCAACCCCCCAATGCCTCGATTCTGACCCCCATGCCCTTGCCCAACCTATCATCCCAAAATGCATGGAACTTCGTAGGTACCCCCTAGTAATCATGTCGGACAAAGCAAAAAAGAAACAGGAGGCAGGTAGAGCATACAATGAGAGCAAAGAGAGGCCCAAAAGACGTAGGTGCCGTGTTTGTTTGTATGCCTCTTCTGTAAGCAAGTCGTCTTACACGAGCTATTACTGTGGCACCTGTGGCCCCGACATGCCCCTGTGTAGCGGTGAAGGCAGAACGTGTCATGCCTGGCATAAACAAAACTGCAAACCAGCACACACAAAAAAAAAAAAAAAAAAAAAAAAAAAAAAAAAAAAAAGCAGCGGACTTGATTTTCGAGGACTTGAAGTAGCCTACTTGTTTGTTGCCACGTGGCAACCAGTGCTTTTCAGACTAGGGGCCGGTGTTATCCAGAAATTGATGCAGCCGCCTCCAACACTTTTAAAATAAATTATTCTTTTTTTACATAGTAAAAAGATAATATGTATTAATATTATTAATATTTTTTTTGTTTTATATTTTTTCAGCTCCGGAAGTCCTGTATTTACTGTTGCCACATGGCATCCAGGCATAGGCACATAGACAACAGGGATGACGTTGCCGATGTCGTTCCATAGCTTCTCTGCGGTTGCTAGCGACCCAGTAGGCCTCAGGTACTGTGTGTAGACCTCAGCATCTGTCCAGTCTGGATTACGGAGAAGGTCTAGGCTGGCTTGAGGGGCAATTGAGACCTGTGGTAGCCATGTAGCCTTGTCCTTATGCAAAGTTATGATTCTTCCGAAGAATGTCTCCTTCATCACCAACATAATTAGTCAATAAATCGTAAATAAATTGGATAGTTTATGTACGCGATAGATTAGCATGAAGACGAGTAGTCTTCCCAGCTTTAACTTCCTCCTGAAACCTCTTGTCCGTGTGTAAAGTGTCAGTACGGGAACCCAGGATGGGGTAGGGGTCCAGACAGCGTCGCTTGCGTTCGTTGTACTTCGAAACTGGATCGTCGTGCCGCGATTGGTTCCATATGTAGACGTACCAGGAGTAAACCAGAGCGCAGAGCAGCAGCTGAAGAGGGCGGTGTGCAGTGGAGGAGGTGTTGAAGTCTCCACTCTGTAGACAGGGGGTGACCCTAAAACGACAAAACCAGACACATACTGTGTTAGTTGACTGCATAATCTGTATGAGGGCAGAGGAGTGACACAAAAATGCAACGCAGGCGCATTGAACAATCTGTCGAAACATATGTGTTTTTTGTTACCTCTGTCCTAATACTTTATTGTATAGTCACTCCTTAAGGAGAGGGTCTTTCCAGTTGAAATCGATCTGTCGATAGAACACACCAAACTCTGTGTGTGTAGTTTTCACTTGGAACGAAAAAATTCCAATTGTGAGTTTGTATACAACTCTTCAAGTAGGCAGATACAACGAACTCTTATTAAGAACACTATTGTCTATGTGCATGAGCATGGATACCATGTGGTATCCATAATTATTAACATTCCTCATCAGAAAAAAATAATAGAATCATAAAATTTGTTAATATTATTATTAAACTTTGTTTTCCGGTCCCCAAAAGTAAAAAAAAATTATTAAAAAAAGTCAGAAGGCGCTTGCCTTAGTGTCTGAGGGCCCCCGCCCCAAGGTCATTTTTACCCCTCATACCATATGGTCATCGTCGTTTGAGCGATTTCAAGGAAATATGTTAGTTTTAAATGTACCCATGTGGAACAATATCCACCGGTGTCATAATATGCACCCTCAAATTTTCTTCTGATCATTTTCTACATAAATTCTAATATTTTCGGTTGAACTTATGAACCCTCAAAACAGCAAGCAAGATATTTTAAAAAAGTGATAGTTTTCGATGATGTGAATACACAAATAACAAAGCTCTATTTACTATTTAGTTTGCTATGCTTGAGTCAGGGAGTGTGAGCAACAAATAGCTACAAAACAAAGGGAAATGTGTGATGTTTTGTCAACCTATCACTGCCCCCAAGAAGCTCTTGTGCATAAATAAGAAAAACATATATATTTATCAGAAAAAATAAATTTTCAATCACAGATAATTATGAAAACTAAACATGTTTAAAGTTAAGTGTTGGGGAGGTCAGTGAAAGACTAGCAACAAAACGAAAGAGCAGGAACACATATATTTCATTCGAAACAAATGATCAAATTCATGTGAACGCAGTAAAAAATTCACATTTATGAAAGAATAATGAATTATATAATGAAATGTTTTGCATGTTGTGAGCAAGCCACAAAGCAGTGAAATTTAATAACAGTTTTGAAATATCACAAAAAACAAAAAGCAAAGCATGCTGCCTTATTGTGAATTGATGAACCTGGTGAAAAACTAATTTTGGGTGAAATATTTCGAACTTTCTAATAAAAAGAATGATGATTGCTTTGTATTTTTTGTGAGATCTGGGAAATGGTATGTGTGAAAAGTAATGATGGTGCACAAGAACAACGGACGCAAAATCGATGCATGAAAGAATATCTGAAAAAAAGTATGTTATGGATAAAATACAACAAAAACTGAAAAAAGCACGTATAAACGAAGCAGGAAAAACACTCGAAATTCATGGCTTTGTAACTAAAGTTTTCTGCACATAAAGCAAGCAAGGCAAAATGGATGATAATGATAGACAGCAGTATGCATGAATGTTCATGTAAGGCAACACAGCAAAAATGTTTATTTCTGAAGAAATCTAAAAATTTGTGTGTTATGTAAGAATGTTTGTAAATGCATGTCTGGATTATGTCTTTGCATGGCTCTCCCATAGTAGGCAAATATATATGTGTCCTCACACTCCTATGCTTTCCTTTTTATTGTGTTATTTGTACGTCAGTTTTTTGTGAAATAAAAAGCTGTAGTTTCTGAAATATAAACTGTATTATCTCACATCTCTCCGCTCCAAAAACTCAAAAGATTTCAGACATAAGTCACTTCTAGTGCTTTTTTCTTTTTTTTGTTCTGTTCTCCTCTCCTTTTTTCTAGACTAATCAAATCTAAATATCTATCACCGTTGCTTGCTAACTAAAGGAAGGCTATCTTCTATCTCTCATGGCATATCTCTCTTGCTGAATCTACCAAACCCAAGGGAAATGTTGTTCCTAAAGCGACTCAAGTTACCTAGATTTCTGTTTCGACAACAGATTTTTTCAAAATTTTCAAAGAATCACAACCATAATTATTTATATTTCGAATTCCCAAACTCACTCCTCACCAAAGTGTTTAGAAGTTATTAAAATAGTGGCAGAAGCCCAATCAACCACGTCCATCTTGGAGCAAAAAAAAAGTTCTGCACATTCCCGTGGAAAAAATGCAGTGGGAGGGTTCGCCCTTTTATCAAAAAACATAATAACTTCAACACAAAAAAATATAGAGAAATTTTACGGGTCGCTTCCTTGAGACTTTCTCAATGGATGACTGTAGTTTATTTCATGACAACGCCTCCGGTTAGAACGAAATTTTTTTTGAAAACCTGTCATTGAAAAATAGATACCATGTGGTAACAACGGATACCACACGGTATCACCATGAGCATAGACACTATGGCTGCTTTGAGTCCTGACCGTAGGCTGTGAGAGCAGATGAAATACTGTCTATGTGCCTGGCGTTGCCATGTGGCAACATTTGTTGCCATGTGGCAACAATTTTTCAGTACTAATTTTTAAAAAATTCTCACGACTAAACCGTGGCTGTTTTCATGAATAAAACGCTAGAAAACTGTTGGAAAAGTCCCTAACAAGCGCGTCGTAAAATTTCTCGACAAAACTTTTAGTTGAAGTTATTTTTTTTTCTATTGAAGGGTGACCCCTCCCAGTGCACTTTTTCCACGTAAATTCACCACATAACGATTTTTTTTTGAAAAGATAGAGGTGGGAGACACCCTTTCAGTCCCTGTTGTGCGCTTGGGGAGGGCTTGGGCAAAAAAGAAATTTGGCGATCCCACCTTTAAGGACATTGTGGCTTTGGGGGTGTTGACAGAAAAAGAAACAAAAAACCAAAAAGCTTTAACCACGCTGCGTTTTGATGGCAAGGATTATTACTTCTTCACGAAGCATTTGAAGCCAGAGCCTGGGCAGGCAGGGTCGAGTTTGAAGTTCATGAATGCAGAGGAGAAAGAGGTGGAGATGGAGGTTTCGGAGGATGAAAAAGAAGAACAGGAGGAACAGGAGGAGGAACAAAAACATCAACAGAATCTGGATGAGGCGGGTGAGGAAAAAGAGGAGGAGGAGGAGGGAGGTGAGGATGAGGCTGTTCCCTTTCTTAACCCCCGCCCCTATACAGCCCAGCAAGTGGAGGAGGAGAAACAAAATGTGTTGGGGAAGGGCTTTGACTGGAAAGTGGGTCCCCAGGCAGTGGACTGGGGAGCAGATCGTCCTCGCCACAAGGCAAAGTCTACGATGGAAGAGAAGTTTGACATCTCCCCCCTCGCGTCCCCCCTCCTCTTTCTTTGCCATTTCGTTTTGTTTTTCTTATTCCAGTTTGCATCCATACCCCATACACTTTTTTTTACATGTGTCTGGTTTTTTTTTTGAATATTGTTATGTCGTTGCAGAGAAATAATGTAATGAAAATTAATTTCAACTCCCTTTGTTTTGTTTGTTTTTTTTTGTCATCATGGTGTCCGCTTTCGTGCAAAATTTGCGTGATTGCAAAAAATTTTTTATTTTATTTTTTTGTTTTTCCGGTTTGTAGATACTTTTTTCATTTTTTCCCCATGTCGGCTTTAACATCCATCCTTCAGCTCACCAACCAGGAGCTTGCAAAACAACAAAATAATGGTTTAGCAAAAGCATTGTCCACTGAGGAGTTCTGGCTTTTTTTGGGGCTGCTGGTACGCATTTCCATTGCAGACAGGGGTCGAAGAAGGTCGCACTGGGCCCCCAAGGAGGGTGAGGGGACGGATGGCTTGCCAGGAGATGGTTTTGGTGAGTATATGGCGCTGAATCGCTTCGACACCATTTTGAAATGTCTACGTACTGGCCCCCCTGCAACTGATGATGATCCTTTTTTGCCAATTCGAGCATTCGCTGAAGCTGTTAACGCCAAGGCAAGGGCTGCAATCGTTCCTGGGGGGGGGGGGGGGGGGTAATTACTATCGATGAGAGCATGGGTCAATATACAGGGGAAGGTATGCCTGGCCAAATGTGTGTCCCCCGTAAGCCAATCCCTGCTGGAAGGGAATATCATACAGCGTGCGATGTCGAAACGGGGGTCTGTATCGCCATGGAAATAGTGGAGGGTAAGGACAGAGATAAACACAAGGAGTTCGCCAAAGAGTTTGGAGTCACGACGGCCACTACCCTTCGTTTATCCAAGCCGTGGTGGGGAACAGGTCGCATTTTCATCGGCGATTCTTGGTTCGCTTCTTGCAAAACAGCAGTCGAGATGAAGAAAAGGGGGGTCGATTTTGTTGGAATGGTGAAGACTGCTCATGTGGGCTTTCCTGTGCGGCTTCTACACAGTAGAAGGGGGGGGGGGGGGGGGGAAGGGCGATTTAGCTTCTGCAACATGCGAAAAGGAGGGGGTGAAGCTATTGGCAGTCAACCAAAACGACCACAACCAGCAGCAAATTATTGCTACCTGCTCCACTACCTTGCCTGGAAAGCCTCGTAATGCTCGTTTTAGTCAGTCTGTGCCCCGTGTCCCCAGGTGCGAGGCTGTGGCCCTTTATTATTCTGCTTTTAATGCGGTTGATATGTTTAATTCCGCACGCCACGGGTCAAACTCTCTCAATTTGTCTTTTATTTTGAATGACTGGAAGAAGGTCGATTTTATGATTTTGATGGACTTGATTATCACCAACGCTTACAAACATTATTGTTTTTTTAGCCAGTCGTCCTTGGCCAACCTCAACATGACGAAGGGCGACAACAGGCCGGGGTATTTCAAATCTGTGCTTGCTGCAGCCCTCCTCAGGCAAGGTGCACCCCCTGATTCCCAACCCCCCAATGCCTCGATTCTGACCCCCATGCCCTTGCCCAACCTATCATCCCAAAATGCATGGAACTTCGTAGGTACCCCCTAGTAATCATGTCGGACAAAGCAAAAAAGAAACAGGAGGCAGGTAGAGCATACAATGAGAGCAAAGAGAGGCCCAAAAGACGTAGGTGCCGTGTTTGTTTGTATGCCTCTTCTGTAAGCAAGTCGTCTTACACGAGCTATTACTGTGGCACCTGTGGCCCCGACATGCCCCTGTGTAGCGGTGAAGGCAGAACGTGTCATGCCTGGCATAAACAAAACTGCAAACCAGCACACACAAAAAAAAAAAAAAAAAAAAAAAAAAAAAAAAGCAGCGGACTTGATTTTCGAGGACTTGAAGTAGCCTACTTGTTTGTTGCCACGTGGCAACCAGTGCTTTTCAGACTAGGGGCCGGTGTTATCCAGAAATTGATGCAGCCGCCTCCAACACTTTTAAAATAAATTATTCTTTTTTTACATAGTAAAAAGATAATATGTATTAATATTATTAATATTTTTTTTGTTTTATATTTTTTCAGCTCCGGAAGTCCTGTATTTACTGTTGCCACATGGCATCCAGGCATAGGCACATAGACAATACCAGTAAATAGTAGAGAGGTCACCGTAGGCTTCGTTTATTTACGTAATTTCGAACTCTTTGCAGGCTTGGATGCAACTTACGATCAAGAGTGAAACGTAGATTGTGAGATCTACAATTCTCAAACGGATAGTGTCCGAGTCTTTTTGTTTCTAGTTAACAGTCATACACGGATAGTATCCGAACTCGGGTTGGTGAATTCGAAAACCAAAGTGACTTGGTAAGGCTAGGCGAGAATGACTGGACTCGACAGATGTAAAAAGCAGTCAAACATTGTTTTTCCGTCACTCGTGTATCCTTATCCACAAATTTACCGTCACGTGCGTGTTTCACGAAAATCGGGGGAAAAGATAATTCTAAATGGGAAAAAGGCAATTGTTGATCTTTTCTAAAAAGAACGTCAAGTTGATTGACTCATTGTTTGAAATCATTTCTGAACGGAATCGAAAACTAGTTAGTGAAGTCGAAACGTCATGCAGAGGAGAATCTAATGAACGGGTCAAAAAGAGTGAATTATCAAAGGTAAAGGTTTTGGCCGGTCGTTAAGGTGCTCAGTCTGATAGTAGTACTTATCCTGGTACGGCACCAGCTTTTTACCATTACACTTTTTACCCATATCTGTTCGTACATGGGTCAATTTCTGGAAGGTACATCTTTTGTGACGTCGGCAGTTAGACTGGCGGGAATTGTTTTAGTAATGCTAAATTCTTCGTGTTTGGATGTCGCAAGCCGGTAGGAGGGGACGCCCCGAGTGCCGGTTTAAGACGGGAAGCAAGTGCGGAGGTTTTTGTCAATTGGGTTATGAGCCTTGGAGCGTTTCTGTGCAACGGATCACAGACGAAGACCTTCGTTCAAGGGGTGTGGGGTCTACCTCAAGTGACCCCTTTCAGGAAAGCACGCATTTTGAATTGCCGTGCCTTATGCAAGGTGTGAGATTAGTGGACCAGCAATAGAGTGCTATCATAATATAGGATCACTGCTTCGGAGCTTCCTCCATTGCGAATGCGAAATGTTTGCGTGGAGACGCGTCCGTGCAGACTTTGCATCAGAGCATTCACTCATGAACAAAACTGTAACGACTGCTGAGCGCCTCAGCTTAGAATGTGGTCTCTGCAGGGGTATCGGAAGCAGTTTATTGTCTCCCAGGCGTCCCCGGTTGACCAGTTCACCAGCTCCACACGGTATTGTATTTATACAGAACTCACTATATAGAAACAGAAGCCCGCCAAAACGAAACAGTCTTCGACGTCTTAGCAGTCCAGACAGAGTCACCCGCACAGGGTAAAGTGGCATGGATGTCACCGTCTGAGCAGTGATAGCGAAGGAGATACTTATAGCGCGCGAGACAATGCTTGGTAGCAGACTGCGCAGAGGGTTTCGTGCTCCACGCTCAGTGCATGCTCTTGACTTGCTTGCAATGCTTACACTTAGACCCTTTCCAGACTGCTTCTCCTGGTTTGGAAGGCTCGAAGTTGGCGCAAACAGCACCACCAACGGCTGACGACTGCAGGGACGCTGTGGTCGAGGTGGAGGCTACACCGGTAGAAGTGCCAGCTGCGGCCACTGCAGATTCAGAGTCTTGACCGGTACCCCCGAACGCACGACCTGCCTGCATGCACGCGGCAGAGGAAAAGGTATCAATGATAACAAGAAAGGATAGCTTGATAGGCAAACCTAGAACATATATACGACAAGTGACAGATTGCTCATGCAAGGAAAGACATCCGAGGGACAAACACGTTTACCTACTAGGCAAGACAGAAAATTGAAAAAAAAAAAAAAAAAAAAAAAAAAAAAAAAAAAAAAAAAAAAAAAAAAAAAAAAAACGTAAACCATAGAGAGAAGCAAGGATTTCTTTAAAACGAGAAGACACAAGGTGCAGAAAAACTCGAAAGGAATAGACTGATGAAATACAAAACGTTTACACACAGATTATATATATATATATATATATGTATATATATATATATATATACTACGTTCATACATACATACAATACATACATACATACATACATACATACATACATACATACATACATACATACATACATACATACACATATACATACATACATGCATATATACATACATACATACATACATACATACATAAATACCTACATACGTACATACGTACATACTTATATATACATGCATACATGCCAGCCGTATACCTATTTTTAATGGCATGTTACATACATACACACATACATATGCATACATACCAGCCGTGTATGTATTATTTTATTAGCATAATATTATGATGCTGTTAGGGAGGGGGGGGGGGGGGGGGGGGGGGGGGGGGGGGGGGGGGGGGGGGGGGGGGGGGGGGGGGGGGGGCGAACGGTAGCAGGTCGCGTGGGCCGCGAGGACAAAAGCTTCTTGGCTGCTTCTCCTGACAAGGTGTCGCCTGCGTCGGAGAGACCCGGGACAAGAGGCAGGTATCTGGCTGCATTGGAGCGTAGAAAGCCTGACAAACTGTCTTTCTCTTTAGTCACCGCAATCTTATCTGGATGCACACACACTTGTGACACGCGTCCTTCATGATAAGTAATCTCGAAGTTGGCGCTGACTTCGGTCCCAACCAATTGAATATGCCAGGGCTCTTTCGTTTTTTTTTTCAATGCTCTCGGGATATAACCCAGACCACAAAATTGGAGGCCAGTGTGAGTCCGTTTAGACCGGACCGTGAAAGGAGCACCATCCTGGATCACCGTCTGCCAGCACCTCTGCAGTATTTGGTTGGCGAACTGCACTTGTGACTTGGGAATGTGACCGTCTTGACCGCTTTTCTTCCTGTCGGTTGCGGGGACGCTGCCATGGCCCGTTAACAAGGCCACCAGTGATAAAGTGCCGACAACCTGCGACAAAAGCAATCATATCTTGTGACCCGGATCATTCTTAACATGTGGAGATGTCAACACTGACAAAGCTTTCAGACTAAATGTTGCTGACCCGAGAGTTCAAAATCTGTCCAAGTAAAAAAAAAATCAGGACCTCATCTTCATCCTGTGTGAACTCGGTCTCGCTGAATCCCGCAAGAATGCCTTGCGCAGTACCCAACCTTTCTACACATCAAAAAGTCATCAGGGAGCGCTTAAAAATATTGAAGGAAAAGGCCAAGTAGCCACGAATGCTGGAACATGTGCATCGACATCACACGCACAGCACGTAAGGTAGTCTCAAGACAGAGACCATGACACATTTCTTTCAAGGCTACAAGAGGCGTTGTCATGATATATGCATTCATGAAGTGAAATGTTGTCACCGATATCTGCGGGTGCTGGCGAAGCCAGTGCGTACATCAAAGCCCGTAGCAACGCGGGAACACCGTAAGGCGCCGTGCGGAGCTCCAATAGCAAACAAGAACTGCCGCTCCCCATGGAGTACAACAGCATCAGCGCCAACAGCTGCGTCAATTCTTGCAGGTCGGTCGCCGATTTCAGCCTGGCAGCAAATATTGCACAGTCCTGTGCGTCTGTAAAATCTTGCGTCGCAACTGCTAACGACAGCTTACTGCTTCTTTGAAAATTACCCGATGACAGTGAGGTGTCCGCTTTTGACATCCTGCAGAAAAAGTGTGTCGACCGCTTCCTTGGAGTCGGCAACAGATACGCACCAATCGGTCACTGCCCGCACCACCTCTTCCAGGCACTGACGGCGCTTGGCAACTTCCAGCAGCATCCTGTGGCAACAAGTTAAGAATATCTATGTCCTACCCAGTCGGTGTTTTGGCATCGCATGTACCTGACAGCGTCAAGCACGTCGCGAGACAGTACAACATGCTGAGTTGCAC
>WBZZ01001420.1:62500-65000 GCA_019918135.1 Paulinella micropora
GGGTTATGAGTTGGCGTCACAGTTTAACGCCTTGAGGCCATTGGGCTGGAACTCTGTTTAGCAAGTGTGACTAGGTTTTTTCATCGGGATTTCCCTCAAATATGTCACAGTCAACACTCCAAGGCAGATTTAAATAATAGTAATAGTAATAATAATAATAATAATAATAATAATAATAATAATAATAATAATAATAATAATAATAATACTTCCTCTAAGGCGTACTGATGCAGCTGATGGCACGATCCGTTTCCGGACATGAGCCTCCATGCCCTTAATAATAATAATAATAATAATAATAATAATAATAATAATAATAATAATAATAATAATAATAATAATGATAATAATAGTAATAATGATAATAATAATAATAATAATAATAATAATAATAATAATAATAATAATAATAATAATAGTGTTTCTCCTGCCAATCGCTGAGCCAAAAGGCCATGTGCATCCAGTCCTCCATTCCATAAGGAAAGTCTCCACACCAATCGGTGGAATAAAGGAAGTGACGGCATAGAACATTACTCTAGGAGCTTTATACCAATCAGAATAATAATAATAATAATAATAATAATAATAATAATAATAATAATAATAATATAATAATAATAAGAATATGTGTATTGATCTGTCATGGCTGAGTCCAAGGACCATGCGCCTCCATCCCTCGACCTAACAGTCACACAGTGAATGTTGGGGAGGGAAGAGTGAAATAATAATAATAATAAGAATAATAATAATAATAATATGTATGTATGTATCGTCTGCCAATTGCTGAGCCAAAAGGCCATGTGCATCCAGTCCTCCATTCCATAAGGAAAGTCTCCACACCAATCGGTGGAATAAAGGAAGTGACGGCATAGAACATTACTCTAGGAGCTTTATACCAATCAGCCCATGGAAAGGGACCGATGGCCTATGTACTCCCTAAATAATAATAATAATAATAATAATAGTGCTTCTCTGTCAATGGCTGATGCATTTCTGCACATGCGCGCTCCATCGTCTCACCGGTGAGGGGAGTACGAAGAATTGACGATAAGCTCTAATGACACCCCCGCAAGGGCAGTTCCAACACTTCCAGACGGGCCGGTATGTTCAATGAAAGTACTGGTCCAGACGGATCGGTATGTTCAATGAAAATACTGGTGGCACCGACGGGAATCGAACTGGCGACAGGGCCCAGATGGTAGAACTTGACCACTGGGCTATCACGGTGTCCATAATAATAATAATAATAATAATAATAATAATAATAATAATAATAATAATAATAATAATAATAATAATAATAATTAGGGGCTGCGCCAACACCTGAAAGGATGGTTTACCGGTGCGCTTCGCAAACCAAACCCCGCCAGCCCCACTTCTTATCACTTTTTGGAGGGGCCCCCGGACCCCCCCCCCCCCCCCCCCCCCTCTCCCGCCCCCTTTCCCTTCGACAGGGTACGTTGCATTGCCGGAGGTGCCGCAAAGGGCGCCTGGTGGCAACATCAGCCTCAAACTCCCTCTGGTGTGCGCAAACGGCACCTGGTGGCGCAAATCCTGGTTTCTACGCCACCCGGCGCCACAATCTTTATATTTTCGAGGAGAGCTCATCAAGAAATGTCAGATACACCAAATATCAGCCGTTGACTCCCTCTGGTGTGCGCAAACGACGCCTGGTGGCACAAGACCTCAATTTTCTGGTTTGTGTGTCACCCGCGACCAGAACGGGTACGTACATCGCCGGGTTGTGGTTCCTGGGGGAGTGCCCCCCGGTCCCCCCCTTCCCCGTCGACAGGGTACGCTCAATTGCCGGAGGCACCGGCAAGTACTCCCAAAAAACAAGGAACTTTGGTATTCAGGACGCTCCCAACTCCTGGTTCCCACAAAGCATGATTTATTTCTGTAGGGGTGTAGAAATAGGGTTTTAAAAAGAAGCAATATGGCATTCAGGACACTCTCCTAACGTAAATATTTGCGTGAATTCAAAAAAAAATTATATGAGCATCAACATCGAGTCTGGGGCTAGCCACCCTGCAAATATGAGCTCCCAACTCCTGATTCCCACAAACCATGATTTATTCCGATAGTGGGGCCAAAAAACAAGGAATTTAGGCATTCAGGACACTCCCCTAACGCAAATATTTTGCGTAAGTTTCAAAAAAATTATACCAACATCAACATCGAGTCTGGGGCTAGCCACCCTGCCAATATGAGCCCCGAAACTCCTCCTGGTTCCCACAAGCCATCATTTATTCCGACAGGGGTGCGGAAATGCCGGGGGGGGGGGGGGGGTGGGTGTACACAATTTCCATTTTCCCCCTCCCCCCAAACCTCCCACCCCCTACTCCCAACACCTTTCAGGGAAAATGAAAATAATAGTAATGGTAATGTAAGTATGTATCTTGGAGGACCTTAAGGGCGGTTGCGATCTGGTTCAGCGCTGCCGACCCTTGTAGCAAATCCCCCAAGTCAATACACAACTTGTTCAGTGCTTTGGTCACCT
>WBZZ01001420.1:75000-80000 GCA_019918135.1 Paulinella micropora
AGGCTCTTCTTTATTTTTCTCTCGTCTCCTCATTAAACCTTGCTTACTGTAATAATAATAAAACAATAATAATAATAATAATAGTGCTTCTCTGTCAATGGCTGATGCATTTCTGCACATGCGCCTCCATCGTCTCACCCGTGAGGGGAGTACGAAGAATTGACGATAAGCTCTAATGACACCCCCGCAAGGGCAGTTCCAACACTTCCAGACGGGCCGGTAATAATAATAATAATAATAATAATAATAATAATAATAATAATAATAATAATAATAATAATAATAATAATAATAATAATAATAATAATAATAATAATAATAAACTACTGTTGTTCCTTGGAACCAGAATTCTTTTGAATTAGGCTCTTTTTTTTATCGTCTCTTTCTCATTAAACCTTGCTTACTGTTAAAAGAGAGAGAGAGAGAGAGAGAGAGAGAGAGAGAGAGAGAGAGAGAGAGAGAGAGAGAGAGAGAGAGAGAGAGAGAGAGAGAGAGAGAGAGAGAGAGAGAGAGAGAGAGAGAGAGAGAGAGAGAGAGAGAGAGAGAGACCAAAGACTACACCTTTACAATTAATATATCCATAACATAACATAATAATATATATCAGTACTTATATCGCCGCGCAATATCTAAGCAAAACTACTAATTTTAATAACTATAATATAATATTAATACTGAGCCGCTGAATATTAATTTATAATTTAATATTAATATCTTCCTTAATACGCTCAACTGAATAACTAGCTATAGGTTTCCACCTTTGATAAAGGTATAACTTACTAGCTATACTTTTCACGTTCCCTGAGTCCAATTGTAAAATTGTTCTCTCAATGAAAGCGAAAAAGAAGAAGAAGAGGAAGAAGAGAGAGAGAGAGAGAGAGAGAGAGAGAGAGAGATAAAGATAACAGACCACGAACTTGGAAAGGACGTCGTGTTGTCCTTCACGAAAGGCTGCCAAAGCCGCCTGCAGTGCCATGTTGTGGTCTCTCTTAGAATTGTGCACGGCAAAGTTGCCTAGATGACAATGCAAAGCCAATGCAAAACGTCCCGGGTGTGGTGGCAAACAATTCGCAAAGTTTTACCATTTTGTTTGACGGGGATGGATTTTTTGGTTTTGAAAACCAAACCAAGAACCCCAAAACATGTCTGTCTAGCCGCTTTCTTAGATTTGAGCGCCTATTATTTGGATTCCTTCGCCCCTCTTCTTTGCTCATTTTGCCAAACCACTCTCATAACACATATGCCAAGTTTTGATCTCTCCATGCTTTCGTAATCAATTTTGGGAGCACCACACGTACAAATTTGAAGATTAGATGCAGACTGTCTGTAATTACATGTTCTTTAGCCCTTTTGTTTCTTTGTTTCAGTGCCTATCTACCTTTTATTTGTGCCAGGGACATCGTGCGTAGCTGCTGTCCTGGGAAAAGGCAACCAAAAAACGAAAAAAAATTAAGCAATCTCAAAACATAATAAAGCAGTCAAAGAATAAGTTGATCAACAAGGGAAAGCATCATCATCATCATAACAACAAAAAACAGAAAGCAGGAAAAATCACAAAACGACCAGGCCGCAGCTGCGGCATCAGCGGCAGCAGCGGCACCTCAAAAAACCAGTAATAACTACGTCTGTGCATCGAGACTCTTGTGTGAGGATGGCGATGCCTCATGCCTCCTCTATGCTTTCAAACTCCTCCTCTTTCTCATCCACCACCACAACGTCTTCGTTCAACTCTCTCTTCTCTGACAGCTCCGACCCCGACCACTCCAATCTCTCTTCCCCTGCGCGAACCATGCGACGTCCACATGCAGAAAACGTACCTCCTCAGTATGCGACCCCCCACCCCAAACCCAAGCTTGTGCCGTTCTCTGCGGTGTTCACTACAGTCTCCAAGCCTCCAGAGAGAAAGGTGGACCCTGCCGTTGCCGACCTGTGTCGTCGCTTCTTACTGCTCGTGGACGAGATGCGGAATCTTAAAGAAGGACATTACTTCCCGAGTGAAGATAGCCGGGAGGTGTTCGAGGTGACGGTGACGGGCAATCAGATGGACCCGCTCACCGGCAAGGCTACCATCGAGGAAAACGACAGCGACCAGCGCCACGTCGAGCTGGTGTGGAGGAGAGACACGTTTCAGGACATGGATAAAATCATCAAGCAAACGCGCTCAGATATCCAGAACGAGGTTGGCAAGCGCCTGGCACAGGTCACAACACACACACACACACACACACACACACACACACACACACACACATACATACATACATACATACATATATATATGTATATATATGTATATATATATATAGATAGAGAGAGAGCGAGTGTGTGTGTGTGTGTGAGAGAGAGAGAGAGAGAGAGAGAGAGAGCGAGTGTGTATGTATGTGTGTGTGAGAAAGAGAGAGAGAGAGAGAGAAAGAAAGAAAGAGAGAGAGAGAGAGAGAAGAAAGAAAGAAAAAGAGAGAGAGACGCACACAAACAAACACACACACACACACACAACAAACACACAAACACACAACACACATACACGCGCAACACACACACACAACCACACACACACACACACAACTCACACACACACACACAGGTGAAGAAGCTCGAGGCGGAGATCACAGCGATTGGGCACACGATTGAGGACTCACAGGCCGACAGCCCCGAACTCGCTGC
The DNA here is from genome assembly GCA_019918135.1 of Paulinella micropora. Classification (NCBI taxonomy): domain Eukaryota; phylum Cercozoa; class Imbricatea; order Euglyphida; family Paulinellidae; genus Paulinella; species Paulinella micropora. The sequence goes on from WBZZ01001420.1 coordinate 77,668, forward strand.
AGAGCTACAACGGTTTGTATTGTCTTGTCTTGTCTTGTCTTGTATTGTCTTGTCTTGTCTTGAATTGTTTGTCTTGTATTGTCTTGTATTGTTTTCTATTGTATTGTCTTTGTATTGTATTGTATTTATTGTATTGTATTGTATAGCATTTGTATTGTATTCTATGTTATTTTCTTGTCTTGTCTTGTCTTTTCTTGTCTTGTCGTGTCTTGTCTTGTCTTGTCTTGCGTTGTTTGTCTTGTCTTGTCTTGTCTTGCGTTGTTTGTCTTGTATTGTCTTGTATTGTTTTCCATTGTATTGTATTGTATTGTATTGTATAGCATTGTTATGTTATTTTCTTGTCTTGTCTTGTCTTGTCTTGTCTTGTCTTCTATTGTCTTGTCTTGTCTTGTCTTGTATTGTATTAATTGCACTTGTATTGTATTGTATTGTATTGAATTGCATTGCATTGTATGCATTGTATTGTATTGTATTGTTTTGTATTGTATTTTATTGTGTTGTGTTGTTTTCTTTTGTTTTGTTTTGTTTTGTTTTTTATTGTCTTGCATTGTATTGTATTATATTGTTTTGTATTGTATTGTATTGTATTGTATTGTATTGATTTGTTTTGAAATTTTATGTATTTTATGCATTATGTGTATTCACGCATGTATGTATGCGTGGGATGTAAGGCTGCTGCTAATGAAGGGCCAACATCGCAAGCGTATTCGTGAGCTACAGAAGTTGGAGGAAGTCGAAGTACCCATCGGGGTATATATGCTCTCTCTCTCTCTCTCGTTTTCTATTTTATTTTCACTGTCTTGTATATAGTTTGTAAGTGTATCTTATTTTCACTGTCAATTCTATGTGGTTTGTAAGCGCTGTTGGGCCTATGTCTTTGTTGCACGAGTCGGAGAAAAAAGAAGAGAAAAAGAAAGAAAGAAAAGAAAAGAAAAGAAGCCACAACACCACACGTGCTGTAGGTTGTGCGTTCTGCCACGCGCTTCGTCATTCCTAAGAAAAATTCTGAAAGCCAAAGCTCGACTGCCAGCCGCAGCATTTCTGTCAGGGACGCGTGGAAGGATGGGATTTAGGCCAAGTAGCGTATAATGACCCAACTTGCGCCTTATCATTCGCCATCCATCAAACTGCTACGACAGTTCTGAAGCCATCGTTGGAAAGCTTATGTCAAGGGCTTCCACATGACGCGCTCAGCATTGTCGTATCTCCACATGATTTAGAAAGAAGACTGCCACTCAAACCCTTCTCCCCGCCTTTTTTTTCTTTTGAGGTTGTCGTCACCGGGCCCGTTCGACCCTTCCGCGCGTGTTAGTTCATCATAGCGTGTATGCTCATCTATCGCCTGATTGTTTCACTCAAGCCGCCATTGTGAGCACATTGGTCTGCTCATCTTGGAGTTGTAAATCACTCTACCGTAAAACCTAACCTTGATCCTACACCTAACCCTAAACCTAACCCTAACCCTAACGCTAACCTCAATGTGAAGTTAGGGTTTGGGTAAAGGCTGGGGCTAGGCCTACGGTTTGGGTTAGGGTTAGCCGAAGGATTGCTCACTGTGGCAAGTTCCTCGGCGCTTTTTCCAACCAATCAATCGCCCAACTGTTCACTGTTCCACCAATTCCTCAACCCATCGCCGTGGCTGTACTACCGGCGGCGTCCCGTGGCAAACACCCTCCAACTTTGCGCTTTTTACCCTTACGTCGATCTTTGAGATACACGACAAGCCTGAGCACGTTGTTCGGAAGCTCAGGGCAGTTGGTTCCGCGTTAAGACTTTGTCATATCTCTGATGTTCGTTGAGAAAACTTCATCCTTGGTTGATTGCGCCACTTGGAGTGCCTCCTGGTGATATGTGTCATTATGGCGTAGACACAGGAAGCAATACCTGTTGCTCATTAGACAAGACTAACGAAGTTACGTCCATGTTTCAGCCGGATCGGTTCACCGTTTTGGGGCGGTCTGTGCTGAATTGTCCTAGCATGCTTCAATCATGATATCATTCCTCAGATTCTGAGCTCTCAGCCCAGCTTCGGTTTTGATCAAAAACTCAGATACACTCTGATTGCCTGAAGTGTGAAATCAGATGAGTACTGACTACTTTGTACGTAGAGATAATAGTATTTGCCAGCATTTGCTGACAGTTATTGAAATTTGTTTTGAATGTTCTATTTAACGTTTGATATACTACGTTCGGCTGCTAGACTTTACTCGATCATAGCGTCTATTACTAGTATTAATACCACCTGGTAATATTAATATTAATATTAATATCTAAGTTAGTATTAACTGCATCGGGTTCCTGCATGACCTTTCACCGCTGTAGCTGTGCCTGTA
>WBZZ01001420.1:87500-90000 GCA_019918135.1 Paulinella micropora
TGCCTACCTACCTACCTGCCTACCTACCTACCTGCCCACCTCCCTGCCAACCTGCCTACCTACCAACCTGCATACCTGCCCACCTACCTACCTGCCTACCTACCTGCCTACCTACCTACCTCCCTACCTACCTCCCTACCTACCTACCTACCTACCTACCTACCAACCTGCCTACCTGCTTATCTATCTATCTATCTATCTATCTATCTATCTATCTATCTATCTATCTATCTATCTATCTATCTATCTATCTATCTATCTATCTATCTATCTATCTATCTATCTATCTATCTATCTATCTATCTATCTATCTATCTACAGGCTACGTTCGAAGGCGAGACGGTCGCCAAGGCCAACTTGGACTTCCAGGTACATACACATACATACATACATACATACATACATACATACATACACGCATACATACATACATACATACATACATACATACATGCATACATACATACATACATACATACATACATACATACACAGGGTGGCAAGTGCAGAGATGCCTTCTGGGCGATCTTGTGGTATGCATCACATACATATCCACATGCCTACATATCCACATCCCTACCTACCTACCTACCTACCTACATACATGTACCTCCATTTTCATCTGCATGTCTACATAATATACCTACGTAGGATGGGCGATGTTTTGGCAATCATTCTGGTAGCGTTTGCATATGGTGGTCCTTGGATCACAGAGCTACAGTACTCACACACATACACACACACACATACATACATACACACACACACATTACATATGGCGCGCCTTGGAGCGCAGTACTCACACATACATACACACACACACACACACACACACACACACACACAGACACTCACACACACACACACACACACATTGCATATGGCGCGCCTTGGAGCGAAGAGTACAGTACTCACACATACATACATACACACACACACACACGCACACACACACACACATTGCATATGGCGCGCCTTGGATCGAAGAGCTACAGTCAGTTTCCTCCCAACCTAAGCGTTGCTCTAGTCCCCACCCAGATTGTCCGGGTTTCTGGTGCCACTTTCTGGCTTTGCTTCCTGAAAAGCCTGGCCTGTGGTGGCACTTTCTGGGCTTGCTTCCTGAAAAGCCTGGCCTGTGGTGGCACTTTCTGGCTTTGCTTCCTGAAAAGCCTGGCCTGTGGTCGCACTTTCTGGGCTTGCTTCCTGAAAAGCCTGGCCTGTGGTGGCACTTTCGCACCCGCAACCCGGAAATCTGGCCTGTGGTGTAGAAGGGGCCTAAGTCAGTAATGCCTCGCTACCGATATTAATGTTAGCTACTGCCTCGCTGCTGCCTCGCTACTGCCTCACTTTTGCCGCACTACTGCCGTTATGTCCACCTACTGCCGGACTACTGCCATTATGTCCCTCTGTTCTCCTCTATCCTTCCTTAGAACACACACATACACACACACACAAATACACTTACCTGCAGGAATGAGCAAGGGGATTCCACAGACGCGTCCACTGATATCAATTATGGAGTCTTGATCGGATCAGGCGTGGTACATACATACATACATACATACATACATACATAAACATGCATGCATACATACATAAACATGCATGCATACATACATACATAACATACATAACATATATATATATATGTATATATATATATATATATATATATATAATATGTATATAGGCGTCTTCTATATTCGCAGTGGTGTGGGCATACTTCTGGCTCAAGGTCTATCTATCTATCTATCTATCTATCTATCTATCTATCTATCTATCTATCTATCTATCTATCTATCTATCTATCTTTAATACTTTACCCACAGACTTCCTGGTTGACGAAATCAGAAGCTCCTTTTTTCTGACATTAGTCGATATTTCATCTATCTATCTGTCTATCTGTCTGTCTGTCTGTCTATCTATCTATCTATATGTATCTATCTATCTATCTATCTACTATCTACCTACCTACCTACCTACCTACCTACCTATCTATCTACCTACCTATCTATCTATCTTCCATCTACCTATCTACATTTTGCTAGGTGATACAGTTATACCTACCTACCTACCTACCTACCTACCTATCTACCTACCATCTACCTATCTACATTTCCTAGGTGATGCAGTTATACCTACCTACTTACCTACCTACCTACCTATCTACCTATCTACCTACCATCTACCTATCTACATTTCCTAGGTGATGCCGTTATACCTACCTACCTCCCTACCTACCTACCTATCTACCTACCATCTACCTATCTGCATTTCCTAGGTGATACAGTTATACCTGCCTACCTTTCTCCCTACCTCCCTACCTACCTACCTATCTACCTACCATCTACCTATCTTCATTTCCTAGGTGATGCAGTTATACCTCCCTACCTACCTCCCTCCCTCCCTACCTACCTATATACCTACCATCTACCTATCTACATTTCCTAGGTGATGCAGTTATACCTACCTACCTCCCTACCTACCTACCTACCTACCT
>WBZZ01001420.1:115000-122500 GCA_019918135.1 Paulinella micropora
CCACGTTTGGGGATCCGACCCAATTTCAAGTTTTTTAATCCCTATTTGTGGTTTTTGACAGTTATATTATTAAATTCAATTGAATTAAAGCCGGTGGAAGCTAATTGTGTAAAAAAACAGTTCTTTAATAACTAATAAAACCTTGACAATCACTGTTACAACGGCTGCCTCTTACATTTCCCAGATGGAACGAAATGATTGACTGTGTGCCACGGAAAACATTCTCCAGTTCGGCAAAAAAAATAGCGACAATCGCTGCAATAAGCACTGGTACGCTTGCGGATTCCATTACTAGCACACACCGCACAACAAACAGAGTTCCGCTTACCCGCGCCGCGCTTACCATCACTCCTCGTTTGTAAGACTTACCAAATGGCCAGGGCATATCACACGCTTGCCCCTCGCTGCGCTCCTAGAACCTCCAAAAAGCCCCGCATAAGACACCAAACCCTCAATAAGTTCCTTGAGCATGTCTTTGCGTGTTTTTTCTTCATGAAACTGTTTGTAGATGATAGTTGTGTTTGTAACCGCAACATCTAACAAACCCGCAAATAACTTGAACCAAGGCTTGTTGAATCTTACCGCCTTCTCAACTCCGTAACGAAGTCGTAACTGATCGCCTGTATCAACGCCGCACATGTGCTGAGTGTATGTCTTGCAAATTTCAAAACAATTCACTGGAACCGTAGCTCCACCCCCCCGTGCAGCCTCCTTTCGACGTGGCTCATGGTACCCCCCAACACAGTTGACAAAAAATAAACCACCTTGGTGTCTTTCCAAGCAACAGCATGCATAGTGACTCCGTTATGACTCCAAGTGGCCATTGCGGACGTGCCCCGGTCACTATTCTTCTTGACTTCGTCCAGTAGCTCCTTTGCCGCCCTCAGCCTGGGTTTGACAACAGTGCCAATGCAGTTGATGCCCCTCTTTAGGACACAGTCAAAAAACAACTGCAGCCCTGTGTAAAACCTATCTAAAGCGATGATCCTGCCGCTTTGGTCGATGCCGGCTAGGTCTAAAAGCTTCATAACAACTGCATACGTCATTCCGTGCCCAGAATCGTCCTGCACCGTTCCCTCACCCTCATAACAAAGCAGCGTATAAAAATAGCCTGTTACTGAACAGCACAGAGCAAACAGTTTGAATCCCCATTTGATGGGTTTTTTCGGTAAGTATTGCCTGAGGTAGGTACGCCCTTTAAAAGGGATCATTCCCTCGTCGATTGACACCCACTGACCCAATTCCCACAGCCTAGGAAAATTTTCTTGTATAATCTCAATAAAGACTCGAACATTGAAAAGTTTGTCATACTGAGGGGAGTCACGAGGAGCTGCCAGACGGGGGTCAGTGAGATGAAAATAACGTTTGATATTCTGATACCTCACGTACCCCATGATGCTTGCAAGGTCTGGCCAATGCCAGAAGTCTGACACAGCGCCAATCCAATAATCTGTTTCAGCAGGCAACCCCATCACCCCCATCATTATAAGGATCGCCAAAAATGAAAGTATGTCAGATAGTGTCACTGGTACCCAAGGCCGCTGACGCTCTGAGGGGTTGAGATTACGTTTCCAGGTTGCATACTTGTTGGTGTTTCTTGTGACATTCTGCCAGAATTGCGTGGGTAAGAACATAAAGAAAATATCCACCATACTGAGGAGGTCGGGGGAACGCACAGAAAGTGATGCCCTGGACTGCCCTTCGAATGCCGGAAGCACACGAGGAGGTGCAACACCCACCTTCCATTCTTTGACATCATTGAACTCACTGGCAGGTAGGCTATCGCCTTCGTCAATCTCTAGTGCCGGATCCTCCTCCTCGTCTTCACCAGACCCCTCATCTTCTTCGACATCATCGTCACTGACAAGTGAGTCACTGGGATGAGGGGCTCGTTTGTTGTCCATATCTCCTTCTTTTTGATCCTCTTCATCGATTGAACTACCCGACTCATCCCCCTACTCTGGCGGTCTGTTGGAAAACAGTACAGTAAGGAATACTGACAGCCAACGCCGATGCATGTATGGAAGTACAGAAATCTACTATACTTCCAGCATCGTCCTTGGCCGACAACAAAACAGAAGCAAATTGCACAAAATAGCTGAAACCAGATAGGGATAGGTACACATAGTCATCGTCATCAGGGTCGCTGGGTATCAAGCCGTCCTCACTGCAAACACGCAGAGAAACCATTCGACATCACAAGAAAAATTCAAGGTTCAAGAAAAACAAGTCTACCCAGCATTTATTGCATTTTTGGCATCTCCGTCGATTTCCTGGCCTTGCCCAAGTATGCCGTTATCGGCAGAGCCACTCCCTTCAATTCTGTATTTGATAATCTCCGAAGCAATCATCATGGAATCGTCTTCATCCTCCGCATCCCACTTCATCCAAAACTTGTCTTTTGTACGACCATACTGTCGAGAAACAGTACCCTCAATCTCCCTCGTCTTCCAGTCATCAGGCCATTTTTATTAAGCATAAGCCTCACCAAATTCCCTGACCGGAAGACGCACACGGACTGTGAGAAGCTCTTGGTGCGCAGACATGATGTTGAAAAAAAAAAAAAAAGGTCACCGCCACGTAAAAAAAGGCAACGAAAATTCGTGAAAAAAAGTGGTTGGTGCCTGGTTTCAGTTTCATATTTAAGTCACTTCTAGAAAACCTATGACATTCTGGTTTTCACAGATAGCTTCCCCAACACGAAAATATTAAATTTGCAGCGTAGTACAGCTTGTTTCGATTGGTATTTATGTTTTTATTCAACTCAAAAATTCAAACCACTTTTGGGGATTGAAGCCACTTTTGGGGATTGAAACCGGTTAAGGGTTAAGTTTTGGCAGGTCGTTAAGGTGCTAAGTCTGATATTTATAATCAAGTGACAAGTCACTCGGACTGTGTCATCGTTAGTCACTCATTCTGTATGCAACTCTACCGTTCAACCGTTCAAGTCAATGATTAATAGCTCCGAGTTGAGGAGGGGGGAGAGCTATCCCCTGATTAGGAGACTGCTGAGCACTGAGCCGGGGCCCGGGCTGTGACTCAAGTTTAACGACATGCCAAAACTTAATCAAATTGATTTTTCACTATTTTCAAGTGACCGGCCCCGGCGTTAGATTCGAGTCAAGTTCTCCGGGCCTCTGCACGACGTTTCGACTTCACTATATACTATTAATAGTATTATTAATAATAACTAGTTTTCGATTTCGTTCAGAAATGACTTCAAAACTTCAACTGATCATTCATGATCAAGTCAAAGCTCTTTTTAGAAAAGATCATCTATTGCCTTTTGGAGTCACACTCTATTGCCGTTTTCCCTGATTTCCAGTGAAACACACACGTTACGGTAAACTTGATTTGTGGACAAGGTAACAAGAACGAACGGAAAAACAATGTTTGACGTGCTTTTTACAATGATTCTCATGACTGAGGAAACTTTTGTCCAAATGCAAATTCTGGACACTTGAACTATTAATACAAGTTGGACTAGAAGCTATCCTTCAAGTACTTTTACAGTCGTTTTTGCAAAACTCAGCTTACCAAACTCACAATCTACGTTCAGTCGTGACCGTACTTTGCAACCCAAGTCTGCAAAAAGTAGAAATCTACATAATAAATAAACGAAGTGACCGCTCTGCTATCTATTTACTGGTATTTCACCTGCTCTCTTGAGTCAGGACTTAATGCAGCCATAGAGATCTTTAATAAGAGTTCGTTGTGTAATTACCCCTTGCGGTTGTATCCAAACTCTCAATCTGAAAGGCTTGAGTTAGTATTAATAATTCCTAAGTTGTCTTCGTTTTAATTTTTCCCATCACGAGATACTAACATAAGATGAACACGCATATTAATACATTATCAAAATGTCACTAGATATGTTCATATATGTCAAGTCAATACTGTGAAAAACAAGTTATTACAAGAAAAACGAAAGAAAAACCAAAGAAAAAAATGAATTCATTGAAAAAATTGTGTGTCTGTGGCAGTGAGACAGACGGCGAGAGCCAGAGACAGAAAACTCTACTTTAGTTAGTGTTTTGCCTACTCTCTGGGGTAAAGATCATTCAAGTTATCGGCTCGGACTCCTTGTCAGCCTGTTACACATTCAGGTGGCAGGCCAAGGATTATCCGCCTTCAGGATACAACACTGTATACAGAAGTGCGTCATGTTCTCTGCTTGCTTTTCTACCGTGCACACTTTCCTCCTCCTGCTCCTCCCCAAACGATTCCACATACACGTGCCTTCCGCCGCCAATTTGCGATTATTACACAGCCATTGTTGAAAACACCGATGTGTGGGTTACTCTATCTCTCTTTCTTGTGGTTTGCACGGGCGGTCGACTTGTGTAGGATTGTACCAACCCAAAGCATCGACCAAGCAGGCAGAAGTTAGATGCAGCAGTACATCACATTGTGGACAAGATAAATAAGACTACTACAACGACACTGAGGTCCATGGGCCTTCACGTCAAGGCCCACACTGCAGCGATATCAAGTTTACGGCGAAAAAAAACAGCCAAAGTTGAACGGTCATTTTTCTCGGCCAACTATGAGTTCTCAGCCAAACATGTACGGCACGACAAAGCGTCAGCATATTAGTTTGAAAACCCCTTGTCTGTCCTACGCATTTCTACACAACAGGCTGTCAGATCGATCGATTACTTAGCTATGAACTATTTCTCGAGAGAAAAAAAAAGTCAGGTCAGATTTGGCTGATGTTTGCCGCTTGAATCAAAAAAAAAAATTGGCAGCGCAACCCGGATATCGCCCAAGTGGCACCGCCACCAACCAGCAAAAAAAAGAAGAAAAGAAAACACCACCACCAGCATGTGGCTTTTTTTTTTTTTTTTTTTTTTTTTTTTGTTTTTTTTTTTCTTTTCTTCGCATTTCCTGCTATTTATTTGTTTAGGAGAATTTGATGCCACAGTGATGACAGAACAAACAGTTAATGAACAGAAACAAAACTAAAAAACAGCTTGGCCGCTAATACTATACACGAGGTGCGTGTGTTGAAGGAAATGAGAAAAGAAGGAAAAGAAAGAAAGAAAGAAAAGAAAGAAAGAAAGAAAGAAAGAAAGAAAGAAAAAGTGATAATAACAATAATAATAAATAAAGGAGAACGAAGAAGGAAGGAGAGAAAAAGAAAGCAGAAAGAAAAAGAAAACAGAACTATAGTTACGTTGTGTCATTCTGCTGAATTGGAGGCAGCTGTGCAAGCTCTGCGCTTGGACGCCATGTTGGGGATCATTTCCCACTTGTTCTTCCTTGGGTCATACCTCTCGGCCGATGACAAAATAATCGGCTCGTCCTCCTCATCCTCCTCCTCGTCCCCTTCAGACTCGTCGCTGTGAGTGCGGCGGCTCCCGCCACCGCCCATCACATAAATCTGGCCGTCCACCGCCGCCGCGGCGCAGAACCTGCGCTTGCAGTTCATGGAAGCTACAGGCTCCCACTTGTTCTGGTCCGGGGCGTACCGCTCCACAGTGTTTAAGTCCGAAGATTCCGTCCAATTGCGCCCGCCCATGACAAACAAGTAACCGTCCAACGAGGCGGCGGCGCAACCGTGCCGTTTTGTGGCCATGGGGGCCACCAGCTCCCAGCGGTTCTGTTGCAGGTCGAACCTTTCCACCGAGGACAAGTAAGGGGCAGATAACCCCGAAGCGCCGCCGATCACGTAGATCTGCCCGTTCAGCACCGCAGCGGCACAGCCCACCCTTGCCTTGGACATAGAGGGCATACGCTCCCACTTGTCCTCCTTCTCGTTGTACCGCTCCATGGTGGGAAGTGCCGAGTATGTTGTATCGATTCCCCCGATGGCGTAAAGGCGGTCCTTTAAGACCACCGCCGCCAGACCGTACCTGCCCGTAGTCATGCAGGCTCGTGCATGCCACTCCTTCTCCTCGAAGCTCAGCCGCTCTACCGAGGACATAGGGGGAGTGCCGAATTCGAACCCCCCGAGAGCGTATAGGTGGTGGTTTAAGATGGCAGCCGCACACCTAGCGTAGGCAGATAGGTAGATAGGTAGATAGAAGATAGACGTAGAGGTGCGTAGATAGGCAGATAGAGACAGATACTAAGGTATGTAGGAATGTAGAAAGGTAGATAGGTAGGTAGGTAGGTAGGTAGATAGGTAGATAGATAGATAGATAGATAGATAGATAGATAGATAGATAGATAGATAGATATTACCCGTCACGCTTGGAGGACATAGAGACAACTGGCTCCCACCTACATACATACATACATACATTACATACATACATACACATATACATACATACATTACATACATTACATACATACACATGCATACACATGCATGCATACACACTCACATTTACACACATACATACATAGATACATTCATACATACATACATACATACATGCATGCATACATGCATACATACATTAATGTTGCTGTCACTGTTGTTGTTGATGTTGTTGTTGTTGTTGTACATACATAACATAAATACATATACATGCAGCCATACATACATTCATTCATACATACCTACCTACCTACCTACATATACATACATATATACATACATACATACATACATACATACATACATACATACATGCATGCATACATACATGCATGCATGCATAAATACATACATACATACATACATACATACATATATACATACATACATACATACATACATACATACCATACATACATACATACATACAAACAAACATACATTCATACATTCATACATACATTCACACACATACACACACACATACATGCATACATACATGCATACTAAATACATACATTACATACATTACATACATTTACATTTCATTTACATTTACAGTTACATTTACAGTTACATCTACAGTTAGTTACATCTACAGTTACAGTTACAGTTACAGTTACATTTACATTTACAGTTACAGTTACATTTACTGTTACAGTTACATTTACATTACATTACATTAACATTTAATTACATTACATTACATTACATACATACATACACACATACACTCGTATATACACACCTGTTCTTGATAGGGTTGAAGCGCTCTACGGACCGTAAGAGAGAGTCGTCCCTGCAGTACATACATTACATTACATTACATTACATTACACTGCATTACACTGCCTTGCATTGTATTACATTACATTACATTACAATACATTACATTACATTACATTACATTACCACTACCACTACCACTACACACCACATTGCACTGCACTGCACAGCAATACACTACACTACACTACACACTACTCACTTCAATTACACTACACTACACTACACTACATTACATTACATGATATTGCATGACATGACATGACATTACATGACATGACTCGACATTACATTACATTACATAACATAACATAACATAACATGACACAACATAACATAACATACATGCAAACATACATACATACAGCATAACATGCATACATAAATGCATCCATTCATGCATAATGCGTATATAAATTACTTACATGGCGTGATTTGACTTGACA
>WBZZ01001421.1:5000-25000 GCA_019918135.1 Paulinella micropora
AATAATAATAGTGCTTCTCTGTCAATGGCTGATGCATTTCTGCACATGCGCCTCCATCGTCTCACCCGTGAGGGGAGTACGAAGAATTGACGATAAGCTCTAATGACACCCCCGCAAGGGCAGTTCCAACACTTCCAGACGGACCGGTATGTTCAATGAAACTGGTCCAGACGGAGCGGTATGTTCAATGAAAATACTGGTGGCACCGACGGGAATCGAACTGGCGACAGGGCCCAGATGGTAGAACTTGACCACTGGGCTATCACGGTGTCCAATAATAATAATAATAATAATAATAATAGTGCTTCTCTGTCAATGGCTGATGCATTTCTGCACATGCGCCTCCATCGTCTCACCCGTGAGGGGAGTACGAAGAATTGACGATAAGCTCTAATGACACCCCCGCAAGGGCAGTTCCAACACTTCCAGACGGGCCGGTATGTTCAATGAAAATACTGGTCCAGACGGATCGGTATGTTCAATGAAAATACTGGTGGCACCGACGGGAATCGAACTGGCGACAGGGCCCAGATGGTAGAACTTGACCACTGGGCTATCACGGTGTCCATAATAATAATAATAATAATATTAATAATAGTAATAATAGTATATATATATTGATCTGTCATGGCTGAGCCCGAGGGCCATGCGCCTCCATCCCTCGACCAAACAGGGACTACAGTGAGTATGTTGGGGAGGGAAGAGTGACTCTAACCATCCTGCATAGAAAGCCTCAAAAGGAAGTCCCTACTACCCGCACAGTGTCGGGTACCTTGCAGGAAATCAACTACAAATGATTGATCTTCCCCGCGTGAGAACTCCACGAGACTGGGTAGGTCCCGCATGGAGGTATTCACAGGGGTAGCAGACATTTCATGCGGTCTGCCAGCGCATGAGGACGTTTGGCGGTAAGTGTCTGGAACGCTTCGAAACCCGTCACCACCCCTAGATCTCGGAATGTATATACCCCTTTGATCCCACGTGGTGTATATCTCTTATAAGAACAACACAACAACATTGCCTCGGAACCAGTGGGAAGAGGCCCAACCACCTCCTCTTCCCGTGGGGTGCCATACTGTGCACCCCTCCATAGTAATAATAGTAATAATAGTAAAAATAGTAATAATAGTAATAATAATAATGATAATAATAATGATAATAGTGCTTCTCAGTCAATAGCGAATGCATTTCTGCACATATGCCTCCATCGTCTCACCCGCGAGGGGAGTACGAAGATTTGACGATAGGCTCTACTGACACCCCCGCAAGGCAGCTCCAAGCCTTCCAGACAGACCAATACTTTCAAAGAAAGTATCCTTTGAAAATACTGGCACCGACGGGAATCGAACTGGCGATAGGTCCCAGATGGTAGACCTTAACCACTGGGCTATCGCGGTGCCACTAATAATGATAATAATAATGATAATAATAATAATAATAATAATAAATTAATAATAATATATTAATAGTAATAGTGCTTCTCTGTCAATGGCTGATGCATTTCTGCACATGCGCCTCCATCGTCTCACCCGTGAGGGGAGTACGAAGAATTGACGATAGGCTCTAATGACACCCCCGCAAGGGCAGTTCCAACACTTCCAGACGGACCGGTATGTTCAATGAAAATACTGGTGGCACCGACTGGAATCGAACTGGCGACAGGGCCCAGATGGTAGAACTTGACCACTGGGCTATCACGGTGTCCAAATTAATAATAATAATAATAATAATAATAATAATAATAATAATAATAATAGTGCTTCTCTGTCAATGGCTGATGCATTTCTGCACATGCGCCTCCATCATCTCACCCGTGAGGGGAGTACGAAGAATTGACGATAAGCTCTAATGACACCCCCGCAAGGGCAGTTCCAACACTTCCAGACGGGCCGGTATGTTCAATGAAAATACTGGTCCAGACGGATCGGTATGTTCAATGAAAATACTGGTGGCACCGACGGGAATCGAACTGGCGACAGGGCCCAGATGGTAGAACTTGACCACTGGGCTATCACGGTGTCCAAAATAATAATAATAATAATAATAATAATAATAATAATAATATGTATGTATGTATGTATCGTCTGCCAATTGCTGAGCCAAAAGGCCATGTGCATCCAGTCCTCCATTCCATAAGGAAAGTTTCCACACCAATCGGTGGAATAAAAGAAGTGACGGCATAGAACATGACTCAAGGAGCTTTATACCAATCAGCCCATGGAAAGGGACCGATGGCCTATGTACTCCCTAATAATAATAATAATAATAATAATAATAATAATAATAATAATAATAATAATAATAATAGTGCTTCTCTGTCAATGGCTGATGCATTTCTGCACATGTGCCTCCATCGTCTCACCCGTGAGGGGAGTACGAAGAATTGACGATAGGCTCTAATGACACCCCCGCAAGGGCAGTTCCAACAGTAATAATAATAATAACAATAATAATAATAATAATAATAATAATAATAATAATAATAATAATAATAATAATAATAATAATAATGATAATAATAGTGCTTCTCTGTCAATGGCTGATGCAAATCTGCACATGCGCCTCCATCGTCTCACCCGTGAGGGGAGTACGAAGAATTGACGATAGGCTCTAATGACACCCCCGCAAGGGCAGTTCCAACACTTCCAGACGGACCGGTATGTTCAATGAAGATACTGGTGGCACCGACGGGAATCGAACTGGCGACAGGGCCCAGATGGTAGAACTTGACCACTGGGCTATCACGGTGTCCATAATGATAATAATAATAATAATAATAATAATAATAATAATAATAATAGTGCTTCTCTGTCAATGGCTGATGCATTTCTGCACATGCGCCTCCATCGTCTCACCCGTGAGGGGAGTACGAAGAATTGACGATAAGCTCTAATGACACCCCCGCAAGGGCAGTTCCAACACTTCCAGACGGGCCGGTATGTTCAATGAAAATACTGGTCCAGACGGATCGGTATGTTCAATGAAAATACTGGTGGCACCGACGGGAATCGAACTGGCGACAGGGCCCAGATGGTAGAACTTGACCACTGGGCTATCACGGTGTCCAAATAATAATAATAATAATAGTAATAATAGTGCTTCTCTGTCAATGGCTGATGCATTTCTGCACATGCGCCTCCATCGTCTCGACCGTGAGGGGAGTACGAAGAATTGACGATAAGCTCTAATGACACCCCGCAAGGGCAGTTCCAACACTTCCAGACGGGCCGGTATGTTCAATGAAAATACTGGTCCAGACGGATCGGTATGTTCAATGAAAATACTGGTGGCACCGACGGGAATCGAACTGGCGACAGGGCCCAGATGGTAGAACTTGACCACTGGGCTATCACGGTGTCCAAATAATAATAATAATAATAGTAATAATAGTGCTTCTCTGTCAATGGCTGATGCATTTCTGCACATGCGCCTCCATCGTCTCGACCGTGAGGGGAGTACGAAGAATTGACGATAAGCTCTAATGACACCCCCGCAAGGGCAGTTCCAACACTTCCAGACGGGCCGGTATGTTCAATGAAAATACTGGTCCAGACGGATCGGTATGTTCAATGAAAATACTGGTGGCACCGACGGGAATCGAACTGGCGACAGGGCCCAGATGGTAGAACTTGACCACTGGGCTAAATAGTAATAATAATAATAATAATAACTGGGGGCTGCGCCAACACCTGAAAGGATGGCTTGAGGTGCGCGAAGCGCACCCTTCCCTCCCCCCTTCGCTTCGCTCTGGCAGAAAAAATCCTAAGTCATGGTCACCAAAGCCATGGCTTTGGTGACCATGGCTTCAGTGACCATAGCTTCGGTGAGTACGTACAATTGCCGGGCTGGGTACGTACAACTGCCGAAATCCATGGCTTCGGTGACCATGGCTTCGCAATCATGGCTTCGGTGACCATGGCTTCGGTGAGAACGTACAATTGCCGGGCTGGGTTCGTACAATTCCGAAAGCCAGGGCTTCGGTGACCATGGCTTCGGTGAGTACGTACAATTTCCAGTCAGAGTACGTAAAATTGCCGAAAACAATTGCTTCGGTGACCATGGCTTCGGTGGGCTTCGGTGACCATGCCTTCGGTGACCATGGCTTCGGTGAGCCGGGCTGGGTACGTACAATTGCCGACCCGGTGATAGGAGTAACGAACCCCGAAATCCTATTTCAAATCCCTGGTCTTGAGGATCATCCGTTTGCAAAGTCGGTGAACACCAGACTGCTGGTTCCCTCAGATTCCCCACTAATGCTGCCTTTTTTTCACCCCCTCGTAACGCGAAAAAATGAGAAAAACCAGAAGGAAAAGTCAAGAAGGAACCACCTTTCGTTCAATTGCAGGAGGTACCAGCCATGGCTTCGGTGACCATGCTTAGGTGACCATGGCTTCGGTGAGGACGTACAATGGCCGGGCTGGGTTCCCGGGGGGAGGGCCCCCCGGACGCCCCTTCCCCGCCGACAGGATACATTCCATTGCCGGAGGTACCAGCAAGTACTGCGAAAAAACAAGGAATTTTGGCATTCAGGACACTCCCCTAACAAAATATTTGCGAGAATTCCAAAAATATTATGTCAGCATCAACATCGAGTCTGGGGCTAGCCACCCTGCAAATACGAGCTCGCAACTCCCCCTGGTTC
This sequence comes from Paulinella micropora, assembly GCA_019918135.1. NCBI lineage: Eukaryota > Cercozoa > Imbricatea > Euglyphida > Paulinellidae > Paulinella > Paulinella micropora. The sequence continues at coordinate 9,643 of WBZZ01001421.1, forward strand.
CCACAAATCATGATTTATTCCGACAGGGGGTGCAGAAAATAGGCCAAAAAAACAAGGAATTTTGGCATTCAGGACAATCCCCTAAATTTGCGTGAATTCCAAAAAAACTATACCAGCAACAACATCGAGTCTGGGGCTAGCCACCCTGCAAATATGAGATCCCAACTCCTCCTGGTTGCCACAAACCATGATTTATTCTGACAGTGGTGCGAAAATACCCCCGGGGGGGGGGGGTAGGGTGGGGTGGGTGGGGGGGGGGGTGGTGTACACAATTTCCATTTTCCCCCTCCCCCAAAACCCCCCAGCAACTACTCCCAACACCTTTCAGGGATAATAATAATAATAATAATAATAATAATAATAGTGCTTCTCTGTCAATGGCTGATGCATTTCTGCACATGCGCCTCCATCGTCTCACCCGTGAGGGGAGTACGAAGAATTGACGATAAGCTCTAATGACACCCCCGCAAGGGCAGTTCCAACACTTCCAGACGGGCCGGTATGTTCAATGAAAATACTGGTCCAGAAATAGACCGGTATGTTCAATGAAAATACTGGTGGCACCGACGGGAATCGAACTGGCGACAGGGCCCAGATGGTAGAACTTGACCACTGGGCTATCACGGTGTCCATAATAATAATAATAATAATAATAATAATAATAATAATAGTGTATCTCCTGCCAATTGCTGAGCCAAAAGGCCATGTGCATCCAGTCCTCCATTCCATAAGGAAAGTCTCCACACCAATCGGTGGAATAAAGGAAGTGACGGCATAGAACATTACTCTAGGAGCTTTATACCAATCAGCCCATGGAAAGGACCGATGGCCTATGTACTCCCTAATAATAATAATAATAATAATAATAATAATAATAATAATAAATTAAATAATAATAGTGCTTCTCTGTCAATGGCTGATGCATTTCTGCACATGCGCCTCCATCGTCTCACCCGTGAGGGGAGTACGAAGAATTGACGATAAGCTCTAATGACACCCCCGCAAGGGCAGTTCCAACACTTCCAGACGGGCCGGTATGTTCAATGAAAATACTGGTCCAGAAATAGACAGGTATGTTCAATGAAAATACTGGTGGCACCGACGGGAATCGAACTGGCGACAGGGCCCAGATGGTAGAACTTGACCACTGGGCTATCACGGTGTCCTAATAATAATAATAATAATAATAATAATAATAATAATAATAATAATAATAGTGCTTCTCTGTCAATGGCTGATGCATTTCTGCACATGCGCCTCCATCGTCTCACCCGTGAGGGGAGTACGAAGAATTGACGATAAGCTCTAATGACACCCCCGCAAGGGCAGTTCCAACACTTCCAGACGGGCCGGTATGTTCAATGAAAATACTGGTCCAGAAATAGACCGGGATGTTCAATGAAAATACTGGTGGCACCGACGGGAATCGAACTGGCGACAGGGCCCAGATGGTAGAACTTGACCACTGGGCTATCACGGTGTCCATAATAATAATAATAATAATAATAATAATAATAACTAGGGGCTGCGCCAACACCTGGAAGGATGGTTTGCGATGCGCGAATCGCGCACCCCCTCCCCCCCCCCCCCCCTCGGGCTGGGATTCCCGGGGAGAGGCCCCCCCGGACCCCCCTTCCCCGTCGACAGGGTACGTTCAATTGCCGGAGGTACAGGCAAGTACTTCGAAAAAACAAGGAATTTTGGCATTCAGGACACTCCCCTAACGCAAATATTTGCGTGAATTCCAAATATCATATCAGCATCGGCATCTAGTCTTGGGCTAGCCACCCTGCACTTATGAGCTCCCAACTCTTCCTGGTTCCCACAAACCATAATTTATTCCGACAGGGGTGCGGAAATGTGTGTGTGTGTGTGGGGGGGGGGGTACAATTTCCATTTTCTTCCTCCCCCCAAACCCTCCACCCCCTACTCCAACACCTTTCAGGGATAATACAACAACAACAACAACAACAACAACAACAACAACAATAATAATAATAATAATAATAATAATAATAATAATAATAATAATAATAATAATAATAGACTTATCAGTCAATTGGCCTTTGATCCTGTCGGACATGTGCCTCCATTGGTAGCACGGGACCGTTCGGTGACGCGGCTCCGCTCCAAAGACTCGACTGGCAGTGCAATGTGCAAATGAGCGTGCTGTGCATGTGCAAGTGGGTGCAAGGAGTGAGAGGAGTTATCTGCCGAGAAGAAGTCCGCGACGCTGCGCTGACCTCCACCTACAACAGATCTAGCCAGACATTCTACCTGACTAGGCCTTCCCCTCCTTCTACCCACCTCCTGAACGACCGTGAGGTCGATCACCTCCTCCTCCTCCTCCGCCCCCTCTGCCTCCCTGGTCTGCGCCTCCAACTCCTCCCACTCCTTCCAGATGGTGGCAACAAACCTTCCAAACTCCTCCTCCACCTCTTCTGGGACAGGGATAAACAAAACGCCGAGCATCGCCGCCATCTTTTCATCCTCCCCCTTCAGCCATTCCTCTTTGAAGAGCCTCATCTCCTCCTCTGCCTCCCGCAGTTCCCTGTGATAAAGCCCTCCTCGATTCAGCATGAGGGGCTGCCGGGCTTGCGCCTCATCGATAAACTTAAACAGTGCCTCACGAGAGCTCGCAAACGTTGGGCAATGCAGCAGGAAGTGACGTAACGACTCGTTAACCTCAGTGCCACACAAGGCGAAACAGCTTGAGCAGTCCGGCGAGCATGAGCCAAATTTGGATCGGTAGAGGCGAAGGCGATTGTTGCAGCTCAACAATCGCCTTCTGACAAGGTTGTGACTTCCCCCCTCCAGCGCCCGCCAACGTGGGAAAGCAGAGCGGGAAGACATCTGGCTAAGCAGCACCCTAAGCCCATCAGAGGGCTTAGCCTGCCGCTCCCAGCCAGCTACTTCCTGCCGGACAGACCATTGCTTTACCACCTCGTTCCAGTTCGCCAGAGCGGCCCGCCAGTCCTTATTATCTACCGTGCCATCTTCGTTCACGACCCGCTTGAGCGCATCCAAGCCCTCCCGCAGCCTGTGATCTGCTAAGATCAAATTTTCCGTATCTTCCTTCCATTTGCACCGACCCGTGTTGTAAAGCCTGCGTGTTAGCGCTGTGTTGCCCAGTAACTCGATGCGCCCTAGGAACCGAAGCCGGGCCGCCTTGGCAAGGATGCTAAAACTCGGCGTGCGGCCTAAACCCCTGGTGATGCAGCCGCTTGTGCGCGTACCAACACCCAAGATGACCCGCAGGGGCGCTACCAACGCGCCCTCCAGCTTACTCAGCTTGTTGGCGCCCGGCAGATCCCAAAAAGCCGATGCGTAAAGCAACTTTGCGCCAACCATTTGCTGCCAATTCATCAGCCGAAGACGCGCTGGAACTTCATGGGCAATCCAGAGGGGGTAGCAGGCAGCCGTTCCCGCTACAGTGATTTCCGCCGCCCGCTTCGCTTGCGGTTTATCGGAGAGGGTGTCCGTGAGCAGAACTCCCAGGTATTTGTAGTGGTCGGTGACGTTGAGAACCTTGCCCCGGAACCTCACGCATGGGGGCGACTTTTTTGACTTGGCGTGCCCGTATATCGGCATGACTTCCGTCTTGCCCGGTTTCAGGTTGATTTCAAGCCGATAGTCCTCCACGAATGTCGCCACGACATTTACAATCTGTTGAAGCTCCGTGACACTATGCGCAATTACCGCAACGTCGTCGGCGTAAAGCAGGGTCCGTATGTCTTCGATGCGGTTGAGGTCCTCGATCTCCAACTCTTTCGCGATTCGGACCGTTAGCTCATCCATGAAGACGTTGAACAGCGACTGTGACAACGGCGACCCTTGCTGAACTCCCATCTCTTCCAGCACTTCACCAGTGAGTTCGCCATCGACTAGCACTCGCGATGACGTTCTTCGGTTAAAACGCCGCAGAATGCGATAGAACTTGCCCTGTACCCCCATCTGGGTTAGCCTCTGAAACAACCCGGCCCGCCAAACCGTCGGGAATGCCTTTCTCAGATCCACGAACAAAACGAAAGAACGGAGGCCAGCTTGTTGTCTAAGGCGCAGACGCTCCTTAAGGACAAAAATCTGGTCCCCCGTACTACGTTTTGGCCGGAACCCACCTTGCTCTGGGCGAAGCCTGCCCGGCTGATCGATGAAAGCCGTAAGCCTCGCCGCCATAAGGGACAGATACATCTTACCCAGACAGCTCAGAATCGCGATGTCTCTCCAATTTTCCGGATCGGTTGGGTCGCCTCCTTTTGGGATGTTGACGATAATCGCTTTGCCCCAGTCGCTGGGGGTGTATTCGCACGATTTCAACCAGTTGAAGAAGCGCACCAGAAAGCTCACAATCCGCGTGCCTCCGTACTTGAGCATCTCGTTCTTGATCTTATCCGGTGAGCACGCTTTGTGATTCTGGAGATTTTCCTGGCAGAGCTCCACTTCCTTCTCGGTGTAATCATAGTCCAGCGGGCCCGTCTCAGTCCGGATCTCCTCGGCTTGCGCCGTGGCCTCGAATTGGTCGCGCAGGTTGTCGTTATACTGGAAGGTTTCGCGGGCCTTCCGCTCGGGCTCAATCCGCGCTGCTTCCTCATCAGAACCGACTTCCTCTACACATGCATCCTCCAAAAACTGGTTTTCTTTGGGGACCACCATACGTCGGCGGTATTCTTCCCATTCTTGTAGTTTTTCCCGGAGTGTGCATGCCAGAGTGCCATCGGGCTTCCGAACAGGAGCAGAAGCGTTCGACCGCCGAACCCCGCCCAAACGCTTTGACAGCTTCCAGTACGTGGCCATGGTAGCGCTCCTGAAGTTGGCAGCGGTGTCATTCTGGACCCGCTTCCACGCTTGCTCCTTCTTCTCCTTGCATAACCTTCTGACCGCCTTCCTCGCTTCTTTATATCTTTGCCAGGCCTCTCGGTTGGCCTCATTCCTTCGCCAGAGGCCGTATGCCTCTCTCCGTCGCGCAATCGCTTCCCTAAGACTCTCATCAAACCATGCATTAGTAAACCCTGGCCTAATCACCCGAACTCCCAAGACCTTCACGGCTGCGCCCGTGAAAGCTCGGACCACTAAGCTAGCGACCCTATCTACCTCCTGCTGAAGCTCATCCGGGTCCTCCACTGCTGATAGATCTGGGAGGCCATCTGGCAACAGCCCCGATATACCAGCTGCAAAGGTCTCGTCGTACTTCAACCTAAGCTTAGACAGCTCACTCTCCTTACCCTCAACTACCCTGCCTATCAAGCGCTCTGCCTTGAATGCTTTGTACCTCTTTACCTGCTTTTTGGGGGTGGCTGTCCCCCCCAGACCAGTTCCGCCCACACAGCTTTGTGGTCGGTATCAAGGTCTACCTCGTCGACGCCGAAGCTTGCCTCCTCCGCCAGCTCGGAAGAGACGCAGATGTAATCCAGTAGATGCCTTCGTCCACCTACATTTTCCTGCCTAGACCACCAATATTTGTCCCCCCGTGGTTGCGAAAACCCACTGAGATTGCGCAATCCCGTGGCAACAAGCATCGCAGCCAGCAACTCACCATTCTCACTCCTAACCCCTCTACCCCTCCCATCTATCTCGCCAAAGAGGCCCACCACTCCCTCCTCCCGCGCTATTCTGGCGGGCCCCAGCTTAGCATTAGCATCACCAACCGTAACCACATGACCTTTGGTGGCGAAGTAGGAGACGGCCGCCTGCCACGCCTCATAGGCTGCAATAGATTCCTCTCGTTGATTTTCTTGGGGGAAGTAGCCGTTGCCGACGAACACATCCGACGCCGTCGCGCTCCCAGACGACAGCCTCACCCACAATTGCTGTGGGTGTGGAACAGGCGCCTGTACAATGGTAGCGCACGGTGCCAGATAGTTGGCCACCAACGTCAAGACTCCCCCCAAGAGACGCGAGCCCGCACCAGTTGCAGCCGCTTTGCCGAGGACTGCGAAGCCGTCGACTTGGAGCTTCTCCACCTTCTGCGACGATAGGTTGTGCTCCTGGACTCCGACGATCACCCAGCCTCGCTCCTTGTAGTGCTCCGGCCATTCCCCAAAGCCTGGGCTATCCGCACCCACTTTGCCTTGCCAATTATGTGAGGCCACCCTCAGTGGGAAGCCTTTCACAAATTGGGAAGAACGAAGCTGATGCCGATGCCTGCGCTTCGGTTGAGCCCGCCTGGAGCCCTCCGCCACCCTCCACGGCCCATCCTGCACCCTCCGCCCCAGCTCCTCCAGCTCCCGCATCCCGCCCCACTCCGCCAAGGGAGATTCACCGCTTGAGGCTTCGCCCTGGGGCTCGTCGACTTCCACGTCGAGCACCCAGTAGCCAAATCCCTGCTTGCGAAGCTCCCTCTGCATCTCTACATACTGGGCACCCCCCCGTGCAGCCCGCTGCTTCTCTCTTTCCCGGAAAGTCCTACCCGTCGCAACGTGAACCTTTCCCGTGAAGAACTTACGCTCCCGCAGCAGCCGCACCATCTTCTCCGCCTCCTCACAAGACGCACATTTAATCCGCAAATGTCGCCCACTACCTCTGCCCGCGAATTCCACCTCGACTTCCCCAAGACCGAGAATTCGGAGCTCTCGCGCCATGACCACTGTCTGAGAGACATGCGATAGCCCCCATACTATGCAACATCTCTTATCCAGCTCATTTCGTACCTTCCTCCGCCACCTCCTCGGTGGCGGTACCGCTTGCCACACGCCGTGACCAGACCTTTCCGGACGTGACTTCTCTTCCGAGGTTGGGGAGGGTGATCGAGATGCAGCAGGATTGCTGGCTCTACGTGATTCAGGTTGCCCGTCAGGTACGCGAGCACTCGACCACCCCACCCCGGCCGAGTGGCCATCGCCACCCGCAGGCGCACTCCCACGGGGAACGTCTAAACCTGAAGGATTACCGCCTTGACCCATAGGGCCAGCACTAGCGGCCGCGCTCTTCGCATAAGAACCTGACATAAGTGGTATGGGACCCCGGTGCCGCATTGATCGAGTTGTAAACTCGATAAATGAGGACCCAGGTGGGGTTATTTAAAGCTCAACCCTTAAAAAGCATACGTGTACGTATGTATAGGAATACACACAAACACTCACCTGCATCCGTAACCAGGCACGAGGCAGACCCGCTGTGCATCATCGAGGTAGGTGTCGTGGCAAACCACCCTGCGTCCGATAAACGCTGCAAGTGAGTCATCTACCGAGAGCACAGAGTGACAGGCCCGTGCACGTGTACCCACCACCCCATAACCCTCCGCCAGAGCAACCCCATGGCATCCGCAGGATGAGCACGAAGAGTGCTGAGAGAGAGGGTGAGCCAGGAGCCCCGCTCCGGTCCGTCGTTACTTTGGTCATTTAGTCGTTTCAAGGCTTGTGGTAAGGTGTAGGGCCTCTCGCCTTCGTACAAACTCCGACCGACAGTAGTTTGGTTGACCAACCTGTCCAGTGACCCACTGAGCCCAACCCCCTCCCTCAGATAACCCACCCCGCACCCCGAGTGATACCAGAGGCCACCCCGAGCCAAGAGCCGTGAGCGTGGTGAGAGAGCTTCTCTCAGTAAAAGTTTCCGTCTCATGAATCAGTGGAGCACTGATTATGTACCCCTCATAACAAGCTGCCAACGGCCCCAACCCCGCCGTGTGGCGGTGACACCCAACCATGTATTGGTGCCCCCCAAAATAATAATAATAATAATAATAATAATAATAATAGTGCTTCTCTGTCAATGGCTGATGCAAATCTGCACATGCGCCTCCATCGTCTCACCCGTGAGGGGAGTACGAAGAATTGACGATAGGCTCTAATGACACCCCCGCACGGGCAGTTCCAACACTTCCAGACGGACCGGTATGTTCAATGAAAATACTGGTGGCACCGACGGGAATCGAACTGGCGACAGGGCCCAGATGGAATAATAATAATAATAATAATAATAATAATAATAGTGCTTCTCTGTCAATGGCTGATGCAAATCTGCACATGCGCCTCCATCGTCTCACCCGTGAGGGGAGTACGAAGAATTGACGATAGGCTCTAATGACACCCCCGCAAGGGCAGTTCCAACTCTTCCAGACGGGCCGGTATGTTCAATGAAAATACTGGTGGCACCGACGGGAATAATAATAATAATAATAATAATAATAATAATAATAATAATAATAATAACAACAACAATAAAAATAATAGTGCTTCTCTGTCAATAGCTGATGCAAATCTGCACATGCGCCTCCATCGTCTCACCCGTGAGGGGAGTACGAAGAATTGACGATAGGCTCTAATGACACCCCCGCAAGGGCAGTTCCAACACTTCCAGACGGACCGGTATGTTCAATGAAAATACTGGTGGCACCGACTGGAATCGAACTGGCGACAGGGCCCAGATGGTAGAACTTGACCACTGGGCTATCACGGTGTCCAATAAGAATAATAATAATAATAATAATAGTGCTTCTCTGTCAATGGCTGATGCATTTCTGCACATGCGCCTCCATCGTCTCACCCGTGAGGGGAGTACGAAGAATTGACGATAAGCTCTAATGACACCCCCGCAAGGGCAGTTCCAACACTTCCAGACGGGCCGGTATGTTCAATGAAAATACTGGTCCAGAAATAGACCGGTATGTTCAATGAAAATACTGGTGGCACCGACGGGAATCGAACTGGCGACAGGGCCCAGATGGTAGAACTTGACCACTGGGCTATCACGGTGTCCAAATAATAATAATAATAATAATAATAATAATAATAATAGTGCTTCTCTGTCAATGGCTGATGCAAATCTGCACATGCGCCTCCATCATCTCACCCGTGAGGGGAGTACGAAGAATTGACGATAGGCTCTAATGACACCCCCGCACGGGCAGTTCCAACACTTCCAGACGGACGGTATGTTCAATGAAAATACTGGTGGCACCGACGGGAATCGAAATAATAATAATAATAATATACTTCCTCTAAGGCATACTGATGCAGCGATGGCACGATCCGTTTCCGGACATGAGCCTCCATGTCCTTGTTCGAGGTGCTCCATCCCCACCTAGTCAGTCTCTCGACTGATTATAGGGGCCACCGATGGAGGTCCTGAGGGCAAGACTACACTAAGCCGAGGTTATTCCGCAGTCCCAACAACCTCTTGCAAAACGTTGCCGAATGTGCAAGTGCGTACACCAAGCATGGTTGCTAGAACTACCTCAAAACACCACCCATAACAATTTGGTATCCGCTGGGTCCACGGGCTATCAACCGGCATAGCGGAGTTTAAGATCTTCGACAGGCGCCCAACGACCCTCCTCCCCAGCATCATCCACCAAATGGTTTTGAGTTGGCATCACAGTTTAACGCCGTAAGGCCATTGGGCTGGAGCTCTGATAAACAAGCGTGACTAAGTTTTTATCATCAGGTGTTACCCTCAAATACATCACAGTCAACACTCCGAGAAGAAAGAATAATAATAATAATAATAATAATAATAATAGTGCTTCTCTGTCAATGGCTGATGCATTTCTGCACATGCGCCTCCATCGTCTCACCCTTGAGGGGAGTACGAAGAATTGACGATAAGCTCTAATGACACCCCCGCAAGGGCAGTTCCAACACTTCCAGACGGGCCGGTATGTTCAATGAAAATACTGGTCCAGAAATAGACCGGTATGTTCAATGAAAATACTGGTGGCACCGACGGGAATCGAACTGGCGACAGGGCCCAGATGGTAGAACTTGACCACTGGGCTATCACGGTGTCCATAATAATAATAATAATAATAATAATAATAATAATACTATATCTGAGGCGTTATTATTATTTAAACTGTGACGCCAACTCATAACCCTTTGGTGGTAGATGCTGGGGAGGAGGGTCGTTGCGCGCGTAAAAGATCTAAAACTCCGCATATGCTGGTTGATAGCCCAGGACCCAGCAGACACCAGATTGTTATGGGTGGGGTTTCGAGGCAGCTCTAGCAACCGCGCTTGGTGTATGCACTTGCACATTCGGTCACGTCTTGCAAGAGGCTGGGACTGCGGAATAACCTCGGCTTAGTGCAGTCTTGCCCTCAGGAGCTCCATCGGTGGCCCCGATCATCAGGCAAGAGACTGACACGGGAGGGTGGAGGACCTCGAACAAGGGTATTGGAGGCTTATGTCCGTTGAGGATATGCCATTAGCTGCATCAGTATAATAATGATGATAATAATAATAATAATAAATCTCCTTGTTTGTTCATTGCTAGGTGCAGTATATTCGTATATTGACACTACCGGATGATGTTTGGGAGCTGATCTCGTCTTATATCCTCTGGACAGATCCGCGTTGGTATTTTTCTACATAGTCCCGGGTAGCCAAGGCAACTCATCGACCAACTCCGAGGTTGAAGCTTTCGATACCGATAGAAGTTGGAAGGCTGCGTGCATCGGTATTAATGTCAAAATAGATTTAGATCACGTAATTAAGTTTAATTTGTGAGGGTCATATGTTACGCATGCATGCGCGAAAATGATATTGCAACAAACTCTTCTTTTAGATTCCACCGGTGGCGTGCTTCACGAAATGGTCCCAGATATCCTGCATCAGGTTCCATCGCGGTTGCGAGCGAGCTCATCGCAACAAGATCCTCCTAGCTCTTGCGGCAAGTCGGACAATGGTTCCAGATATTGCCTTCGCCGCTTCGGCACCCACAGTGGAAGGCTGGGAGATCGCAAAAATTGCGCTTATTCCTGGCGTGCGAAGTTTATTTTTCTCTAGAATCAACTTTGACCTCATAAGTGTAAGTGAAGTCAAGAATTTGGTATATTTAAGCCTCAATTTTCGTGGAGATGTGGGCATGAATTTACCCATGACATCAACAAGTATTATCCCTTGGTCTCACTGGACAGCTTTGACTTCTCTGAGTATCAACTTGCATGAATTTGGTACGGAAGAAGCAGAGTTGCTGTGCATGCTGCCTGCACTAGGGCAACTCAATATCGTGTCAACAAAACTCTTAGAGCCAGGTATGGTAAGTATATGCAAAATGCATAAACTTACCCAACTGAGGCTTCGCAGCGATCGCTTGACACTAGCATCACCTGAATTATCAAGTTTGAGTAATGTGTTACCGCGGCTGGTAGTCCTGGATATTGGAAGCAACAACGAAATCAGGGAGCAGGGACTAGCATTTGTCAGTAAGCTGCAATCTTTGACAGAGCTCAATGTAAGCGAGGTGCACTTGTCTGACGCTGGCATCATACATATATGCAGCTTACGTTCCTTACGGAAGTTGTCAACCCGATCAGCCTGCTTCATGTTGGAGGAGAGTTTCCATCATCTTACAAAGCTGCATGGGTTGGAGGTTCTTGATATGAGTGAAAACAATCAACTTACTGACACCGTCATGCCTTCTTTACTCAAAATGATACATCGAAAACTAAGGTATGTAATAATAAGCAATGCAGGTATTTCGAGCGCTGGAAGTGAACAACTTGCTGCAACAGGGCTGTTGAAGGTTTTGGGTACTAGGGATCCCGACACTCAATCACCACCAACCCCGAGATACATTAACATACTTAACGGGTGCCGATATCTAGATCTAGTAGTATGGGACGTTTGCCGCTATCACACAGATGTCGCTTTCGACCACTTAGGGCTTGAAGGAGTATGTGAAGATTGTCTTCAATATGAACACAAAGCACGCGAGAAAGAAAGAAAGCAAATGGAAAGAAGAGCAAGGGCAGAAGCACGAGAAGAAGAAGCAAGGGCACGTCGAGCACGAATAGAAGAAGTATCATCGTCCACAGAAGAAGAAGAAGTAGAAGAAAAAATAAGTAGAAGAAGTAGAAGTGGAATATGCAGAAGATGAATGACGGGAATGAGCAGCATATGACAGGAGAGCGGAAGTGTGAAGTAAACATTGACTGGATAGCAGTGCTATCAAGTCAGCTATTCCTTCCATGTGAATGCTATGAACAGCGGCGACAGCAACAAGCACACTGTGGGTAATGATTTGAAAATTTAATAAAAACTACAGTTTCACAATTGCAGGCGAGTTTTTAAAACATTAACCTAAAAGAAAATGTAAATAATCTTTTGTTACCAGATCTCGTGTTGACAACGTCCCGTTACGGATGTTATATATCCGATTAGCTTTCATTTGGGGGCTGCCACTAGGAAGGTTCTTGATGTCAATGCAAACACTCAATTTACTTAGCACCAGAACTAAAAAATAAATAAAAAAAATAAAATAATAATAATAATAGTGCTTCTCTGTCAATGGCTGATGCAAATCTGCACATGCGCCTCCATCGTCTCACCCGTGAGGGGAGTACGAAGAATTGACGATAGGCTCTAATGACACCCCCGCAAGGGCAGTTCCAACAAATAATAATAATAATAATAATAATAATAATAATAATAATAATAATAATAATAATAATAATAGTGCTTCTCTGTCAATGGCTGATGCATTTCTGCACATGCGCCTCCATCGTCTCACCCGTGAGGGGAGTACGAAGAATTGACGATAAGCTCTAATGACACCCCCGCAAGGGCAGTTCCAACACTTCCAGACGGGCCGGTATGTTCAATGAAAATACTGGTCCAGACGGATCGGTATGTTTAATGAAAATACTGGTGGCACCGACGGGAATCGAACTGGCGACAGGGCCCAGATGGTAGAACTTGACCACTGGGCTATCACGGTGTCCAATAATAATAATAATAATAATAATAATAATAATAATACGTATGTATGTATGTATCGTCTGCCAGTTGCTGAGCCAAAGGCCATGTGCATCCAGTCCTCCATTCCATAAGGAAAGTCTCCACACCAATCGGTGGAATAAAGGAAGTGACGGCATAAAACATTTCTCTAGGAGCTTTATACCAATCAGCCCATGGAAAGGGACCGATAGCCTATGTACTCCCTAATAATAATAATAATAATAATAATAATAATAATAATAATAATAATAATAATAATACTATATCTGAGGCGTACTGATGCAGCTAATGGCATATCCTCAACGGACATAAGCCTCCAATACCCTTGTTCGAGGTCCTCCACCCACCCGTGTCAGTCTCTCGCCTGATGATCGGGGCCACCGATGGAGCTCCTGAGGGCAAGACTGCACTAAGCCGAGGTTATTCCGCAGTCCCAGCAACCTCTTGCAAGACGTCACCGAATGTGCAAGTGCATACACCAAGCGCGGTTGCTAGAGCTGCCTCGAAACCCCACCCATAACAATCTGGTGTCTGCTGGGTCCTGGGCTATCAACCAGCATATGCGGAGTTTAAGATCTTTTACGCGCGCAACGACCCTCCTCCCCAGCATCTACCACCAAAGGGTTATGAGTTGGCGTCACAGTTTAACGCCTTGAGGCCTTTGGGCTGAATAATAATAATAATAATAATAATAATAATAATAATAATAATAATAATAATAATAATAATAATAATAATAGGCTTCCTCAGACTATAGCATCAGATCCAGATCCTGGACATGTGCCTCCATTAATAATAATAATAATAATAATAATAATAATAATAATAATAATATAATATAATATAATATAATATAATATAATATAATATAATATAATATAATTTGTTGTTGTTGTTGTTGTTGTTGTTGTTGTTGTTGTTGTTGTATGTTTTGGAAATCATCAATGAGTCGGTTTCATCTAAGGAGAAACAAGGGTTAAAGATTCTGGTCGACTACGCTAGCATTCTGCAGAAGATCATCGAGAGTATGACTAAAGATTTTTAAGTCTGGGAGCCCCTACAGAGACTTCAAGAAGCGTGTGGAGCTTTTCGAAGCAGACGCCAACAATTGCCTCGAGGCATTCCAGAGCCATGTTGAAGCCGATGACAAGAAGATTAAAATTGCTGCGACACGAGCGGAGCTCAACGACATGAATTTAATTATATTTAATAAATCATTGATATTAATATTACTATAATATTAAATGATATTATTAATACTACTACTACTTATTTAATTTATTCGTATTATATTATTCTTAATATTATAATTACATTAGAAAAAAAATTAGAAAGGCCTCATCCTCGCCCTTCCCTGTTGCACACATCCACGTATGTACGTGCCTCCAAGTTTAAACGTAAAATGGTGTCACAGCTTACCAAACACACTCTCTTGCTCTACCTCATTTTCTCTCTTCATCCCTCCCTGTCCCCCTTTCTCTCTTGCTCTACCTCCCTTTCTCTCTTCACCCCCCATTATTACTTACTTAATATTACTAAAGCAATAAATCTACGGCCGGCATGAAAGAGTGCTACCCTACGTCTCCTGTGGAGTTCGGCTATATAGCTACTCTAATTCACGCCTTCAAGAGGAACTGTCACAATTTTCTCTATATTTTTCCAGTAATCAACTCTCAAAAAGAGAATACATTATTACATCAATCAACTGGCCATGATGCTGGAGGCGGTCTGGACAGACTTCAAGTGCAACGCCCCTTGCTGAATCGTTGCCAACTCCGCGAGGTCAACGTTATATTTTGTGGTTGAAAATCTTTGCGCTCAGGGCCGGTTAAGGGAGAAAAATTGAGCCTTTCGTATAATTTGAGTAAATATTGAAAGTGTGGATGTTCTGAAGAACTAAATCTGAGATACGCAAAACTTCCAAGTTATCTAATCGACTCAAGTGCTCTAGGCCCACAGTCGATATTGTACTCGGCAATCGGTCCACCGACAATTTTTTGAGGGACAGTAAAGATGAAATGAGCTGCAAACCTTTGTCGCCAAGATCTTGAGCTTCAGCTATCTCTAATTCTTCCAGGTTTGGGCAAACCCTTACGATGTCTTCGATATCACGATTTTGAATAGCAGGAAGAAGGTTGTGCCCTAATTTGATGTTCTTCAACTTTGGACAGGTGCCGCGTACATCACGGAAAAGCTTCCAATTTTGTAAATCTCCAGAAAACCTCGCATATTGTAAAGTTCCAAAGATTTCAGTTTGCGCACCTTATCCAGTTGTTTTAGATCACAAAACACGCCGTCGCAACCCAACGACACCTGAGTAAGCTTGGACACAGATCCCATGTGGGATATTATGCACTGGCTGGATCGTTCGGAATGAGCAATGTTGAGACGTTGAAGGTTGTTGATGTAACGGAAACAAAAGGCTTCGACCGGTTCCAGAGATACCATGCCCGCTGCGAAATACATTTCGGATACCATCGTTTTAGCTTTGCGCAGATTACCTAAGAAGTCAATTCTGGTTTCTGGGCTGCAGTGTTTGTAGAAATACAGCAGCTTCCATTCCTTGAGAATTTCCACGGGTGGAAATGATATCGGGGCGCGTGTACTTCCGAGCTTATACTGGAATTCGCTGATCGATGGCCTGGCTTCCTTGCTATTAGTTTTCTTGCACACTAACGCCCAAA
>WBZZ01001421.1:37500-60000 GCA_019918135.1 Paulinella micropora
ATCCAATGAGGGTGCTTGAATAAGTAAGAAAAGAAACAAGTTGTTTTTTTGTCATAACGATATATAAAAAATTATAATTACCTATTAAGGACAACGACATACATGGATATACGGATATATAGAATAATTAATTTATTTTTATAAAAAAATCCGAGCGACTATATAACATGACCGCACCGACACTGACCAATGGACAATGGTATTGGAAACAAGAAGAAGCACTGAGAGAGAAACCACTTGATGCGGTTCTTATTAAGTGGGGGAATAAACAATTTACTATGCTATGCCAAGAGGATTTCATTGAATTGATTGAAAAAACGCCCGATGACCAAAATCAATACTATGAAGTATTAATGGAAAACAAATCCCAACGAATGTTTGCCGACATTGATGGCGATGAATTATCAATCTCACGAGAAAAAATGTATGAGCGGTGGAACACGCTTATGGAAAACGTATTTGCTAATATGGGTTTGAAGTATAATCCCAAAAAAGCCAAATACTTGGACGCGAGCAAGAATAGTAAAATGTCGTGCCATTTTTCTTACGATAATGGCTTGGTATTCAAAAATTGCGAAACACAAAAAGAGTTTTGGAAGTATGTGGAAGTGGTGATTGAAAAAGATTATCCCGACCTTTGCTTCACGTTTGAACGAGCCGACAAGAATATTGAGTTGCGAACCATACTTGATATTTCAGTCTATAACAAAAACAGGGCTTTCCGCACTATCTACTCTCATAAAGAGGATAGCGACCGCGTTTTGCTTCCGTATTCATACACCCCAAAAACAAACACCTTGAAACTGCTACAAGATGTAGAAATAGATGATTATCTGATTATGCGCCCCGATGACAATACATTCTACGATGTCAAAATTCCCGAATATACAACTTTGAAACGATGTCAACATATCACATTCGACAAAATACGCGAAATTATACTTAGCAAAATACCAAATGTAGAAATTGTTGAAATAAAGCAGAGAATGTTTGTTTCAAAAACCATAGGGACACGAGTATGTATTATAAACGGAGAAGAAAATAAAAGCGACAATTGCTATGTAGTATGGAGAAGAGACTGGTTGTATTTCTACTGCCACGATAGCACTTGCGAGGGTAAACGCATGAAAATTCACGAATTATCGCCCCCTATCGTCCGTAATATCAACACGATTGATGACCTGCGCCGACTCGCCAGCGAATGTAATAGTTTAGAAAAATTCAAGGAGTTGATAGATACTGCTTTGGCATGGATGAATGAATCATACACTTTTGCTAACTTGGCAAAGCCGACTATAATTGAAGAATATGTTGATTCCAAAGGCAAGAAGGTATTTCGCTACAAGACGGAATCAGCAATGGAATCATTCTTCAAAAACAAAAGAGTAAAGACCAATCTATCAAAGGAGGACTGGATAGCACTAGGTAAAAACCCCGCAAAATTGAATGTTGTTGTTTTGTATAAAATATGGACTACACACCCGAGAAGACGCGAAGTAAATGACGTAATCTTTGACCCCAAGGCATACTTTGATAACGACAAACAAGGGTTTTATAACTTGTTTAAGGGTTTTGAAATCCCAGCGGACACATTAGGAGACTTGAAATCCTTCACGGCAGAAGAAGAAAAAAATGAAGCATTCTTTCAACATATCCTAAACAGATGGTGTGGGGGAAGTCAGGACATATATAAAAAGGTGCTTGATATGTTTGCGAGCATTTACCAAAAGCCGTGGCAAAAGCTGCACTCATCAAAAGTTTTAACAAGCACTGAACGAGCAGGTAAGGGTATTATTCTTGAAATATTCAAAGACATAATAGGTGCCGATTATTACTTCCAGCCGTCCGACGTTAGAGAAATATTAGGCGATTTCAATGCGCAACTCGCAAAAGCAATCGTAGTATTTATGGACGAAATGGTTTGGGGTGGTGATAAAGAACGAGCGGGAACAATTAAGAAACTCGTATCAGAAAACACGCTCACTCTTAAACAAAAATATTTACCAAATCTAACATTAGAAAATATGTTATTCTTAGTCCTTGCTTCAAACGAAGAGTGGGTAGTGCCAGCGGGAATGCCATAACTATGTATCCACTTAATTAAAGATAAGGTACGGAACAGACTTAATAATCCCTCATCCCGGCATCAAACAGTACTTCAGATACCTACAGCAGTTTAATTTGTGATCTCGACAAGATACGGAAACCGATTTGTCTATCATGTGAATGCGGTTCTATCGATACGTATCATCGCGTGCTAGATACGTATTATATAACCTTTAAGTAACATGGATCGCACTGTCGTGCAATCATATGATTAGGCAAATCATCCCATGAATTAGGTGTAATGAGGGAAGAAGTTACAGGGAATTCTGGCCGGTAGATTCGTTAAATATTGTTAGTTGACAGAAATGAAATTGACAATGTTAAATGGTAATATATTGGAAGTGATATGAAAAACATTATTGCCGGTCGTTAATGTAATTAACGGTAAATATAGATAATATAAATGATTATATATAAACTTGAATAAAATGATTTAACTTCGGACTTGAAGTAGAAATTATTTTATCTTTTACTGATGTGTAAACTACAACTTGAAGGGATATCCGAAGAACTATAATTATATGAATATATAATGATAACACTCCCCCCGGACAATATATCCGCCATGGAAATATCATCATGAACATTTGCGGTGGCGGAGAGGCCAGTATGATTTATACATAGCTATGTGTAAATATGTTCGTGAGGGGAAAGTAGAAATTATCATATATGGAAAAATTATCATTAATGTGCAAGAATAAATATGAGCATGACATGCATAACTAAAAAAAAAATTCTGACTTGTTAGGATTTACGAAGCGCATTAGCGCGATGTCGGATTAATTGTCCCTATTAGCTTTATTCTACTGAGGATAGTAGATTATAGACATACAAAATGTCAATTCTATAAATTTGCGACAAAGTCGCTACAGTCATCAGTATAATTGAACGGCGAAGAGCGTTGTACAAAAAAATTAGAAATTGTCTTTTGAACGCTCTGAATAACATTCCTTGGTACGAACTTACTCGACTTGCTTCGACTTTTTGCCTTTGCGCTTTCGAGCACGAACAACGTACTGGCTGAGGGTTGGGCTGAGCGCATCGGATCGAAAGAGTCTTGCCGGGGCGTCTTCATCGTCGGCCATGCATGAAGCGAGGGGCACGGTGATCTGGTCGATGAACGTGCGATGGGCCGGTGCGGGGAGGGCTTTCGTAAAGATATCCGCCCTGTTTTGAGTAGTGTTGACGTATCGGGGCGTCAGTCGGCCTTCTCGGACTACTTCGACGATGTAGTGATGGCGCAGGTCCAGATGACGTGCGCGCGGGCTTCCCATTCCATTGGAGGACGAGGTGATAGCTCCCCGGTTGTCAGCAAGTAAGGGAGTTGGTAAATTGATCGGTGCTCGTAGCTCGGAGATTAGCAAATGCTGGAGCGCGATAGCGGTGCGCGCGGTATTGGACATAGCCATGGTTTCGGAGATCTGGGTCGATGTAGCCACGGTAGTCTGGCGTTTGCTTTCCCAATGCACGGGGCCGGTCAATTCGTGTAGCTCGCCGGTGCGCGATCGCTTGGTGAATTTGCAGCTACCCAGCGTCGCGTCGGACCAGTGTGCGAGACGGAGTCTGGAGAGGTCCGTGTTGTACGGGTAGAACAAGCCGCGTTCCCCATCTTGAAGGTAGCGAAAGATCCGGGTGCACAAACTGTAAGCTACACCTGGCTCATGATGTGAGTATACGGACATGTTGTTGGTGGCAAATGATATGTCTGGGCGTGTTTGGGTTGCTAGCCATGAACATTCACCTGTTAGGGTAGGGAGTGACCATTTACGCAAGAAGGCGTCTTCAGCGGCTGCAGTCGGCTCTTGGACGGTGGCCGGAGTAGGCACAGGGTTGGCTTGTGAGAAGCCATGATCATCCAAGAGGCTACGAGTGTATGCACGCTGGTGAACGAGAAGGCCAGTGGGCGTTCGTTTGAATTGAATCCCACAAAAGACTTTGGCCTTTTCGTGTACTGTGAATACAAGCTGTTCTTTCGTTAAGCCTTTGCAAAGAATGGCTACCTGAGAGTGGTGTTTGTAGAAAGTGAGAACGTCGTCGGTTCTTACTAATAGGATCCATGGCATGGACGATGGGTCTTTAGTAAAAACCGGGGGACAGTTCTCTTCTTTGCATTGCAGGAAGAACAGACAAGCATCGATGGTTGACTGTGTGTAACCTAACTTACGTAACTTTCGTGCTACCTTGTCGTGCCAACGACGACCTGCCTGAGGTGAGCCATACAGAGCTTTGAGGACTTGTAGTATGTCATCCTCCGGCTTTTCGGGATCACGGAAATCCTCGAAATCGTCGGGTGCGATGGCATATACAATGTCAATCATGTCTGCCTGACTATATGCTTGCGTGAAGTCAATGACAACAAAATCAAAGCCAAGTGCTGCTGTGAGCGACAAGACGGTAAGCATGACCATGTGGGAGCATACAGGTGCTGACTTATCATAAGGTGAGTAATGACTGAACGGACTCATGAGGTTACCAAACAGGACAAGTCTACTCTTGAACTTATGATTTCCAGTTGCTTCGTCTATCTTGACAGCATCAACAAATCCGGTATGGATTGGTTTGATTTTGTCACGATAGGCGTTAGCTCTGGGAACCCAACGAAAACATCCAGCCTTGAAGAGGCCTTCAATTTCTTTCCTGCGTGCTGCAACCACTTCAGGATGTTGGTGTATTTCCTTTTGTGGTATTCGCAATGCACGTGTAAAGAAAAAAAAGGGCTCGTCATATGTTTGTTCTTCGTAAGCATCCTGTTGCAAATCCGCTAGGTCTGTCTCGCTATGCTCGAGGTTGCATGCCGCAGCGACATCAAAGAAAGCAGCAGCCTGACTATCATGAGCTAGGCTAACATGATGAGTGGGGTGGTTTGCAGGTGTTTGCTTTCTCTCTCTTTGTGTTGCTATGATGTTGCTTGATGATATGTTGCCGTTGATGTCGCGTGGGGCAAGCAGACCGTTAGCAGGGGACGAAGGGGAGCCAAGTCTGTGGCTAGCGTTTGACCTGTTTCCACTGGAACTGGCTGCAAAGCGTAATGAACGACGGACATTTGGTCCAACCGAACCACGTAAATTTAGCTGTGAAGATGATGGGGGTCGTCTTTGCCTGACGACCGTGTGTTCTTCTTCTTCAAGCTGGGGCCGTTGTGGGGGTGGTTGGGGTGGTGGTACCGGTTGGTCGTCGAGCGACTGGTACCCGTTATCGTCGTCGTCGTCATTGAGCTGAAAGGTTGGCAGACCGGGGGCGTTTCCGGACTGTGTCGGGTCCGTTTTTATGCGAACCTTTTGGTCGACAGTTTGGGTGAGTTCGTTGGGGAAAGGGTTGGGTTGAGGAATGGGAGGGTTGTCAAACTCCCAAGGTCGCTGCAACACTTTTGCTGTGTGCCCTCTTTCCCATATGTCGAACTTCACGTTTCGGGCTTCAACAATTTTTGCTGTCCCTTTTACCAAAACCCGGTAAAGGCGGCGAAAAATGTTGAAGCCTGTAAGTGATCCCGGTTGTGCCATTGGTCTGTTTAAGCCTTTTTGCACACGAACGAATGCTAAGCAACCGACTGGACGCAAGAAATCCAAAGGGAATTTCCTTTTGAGGGTGACCTCATAAGGAGATTGTCCTTTGTATTTTCCGGATGATTGCGGGGTGATCATCCGTATTGCATGTTCAGCTCTTTCGCATTCTTCCCATAAATTGTTGGGGAATTTTGCGTCGAGCATGATTGCGTTAGCTCGTTTCGTGCCTGTTTGAAAATCGCGTTCGGCAATGGAATTAAGACGAGGCTCGCCCGGTGGGGTGTGCTTCATAATAATTCCTTTGTTGTTGCAATGTTCAACAAGGCCAGAAGAGATAAACTCGCCATCTAACCTGACTTGCTTAATCTTCACGCCGGTCTGTCTTTCAAAGAAGGCAAACACCTTGACCACCCATGGGAGGTAAAGTTGTGCCTTCCTTGAAGGAAGATAAATTTTGAAGGCGAATTTGCCTTTGGTCTCAAGGATCAAAAGTATATAGTAATTGCCTTGCAGCGATACTGTATACTTGGGACCCTTGAAATCCATGCAGATTGCTTCAAAAGTTTTGAACTGTTGGTCCAGAAGTTCATGGTCTGTGAAGAAAGGAAGCTTGCGAGGTGAGCTAAGAGTGCATGCATGGCAGAGGTGAGCAAGTTTAGTCTCCCAATGGGGATCTTTGATTGTTCTGCCTAGTGCTGCTGCTACTTGTTTCATAGCCTTTGCCATGCCATGACCGCTTAGTCTATGTGCCTCTAATGCTGAGATGGACTGTTTGCTAGCTTTGCGATTGACACTGAAGTTGACCTTGACGTCTTTGTTGTCGTTGTGTGTTTGTGTTTGTGACTGTGGGAAAAACCGTCTGTTGGGGTCAAGTGGTGTGTCATCTCTTGTGTCTGAACGATAAAGCAAGTTGGGCATCATTCTTCCTCTAATCTTGATCAAGCTAGGGTCAATGTTGATGGAGTGGTGTAAGACTATAGCTTGATTATTTTGGAAGATGGTTGCGTACCCATGCTTGTTGTCTAATATGCCAGGTGAAACCAATGAGTAAGGCGTGCTATCGGCTATCAGGGAGTCAGGGAGGAGGAAGCTAGACGTGCTACCTTCTCCTGGTACTGTCTCCCAATGAAATGTTGCCTTCTTAGTAATTTGTATGGTTTCGGCTGATATGCCTGACAGATGTGCTGCGGGGCCGGTGGTCACATGATCAATCGATGATTTTGGATGAACGATTGTTCGATTTGTTCCAGAGTCAAAAACAGTATGAATGTTTGGTGCGGAGCCAAGCAAACATTGACTGTTGTTGTCTGTGGTTGTAGGGTTGACCTCCGGCGTTTGAGATGGGTCGAAGAAGACCATCGTAAACGGCTTGATCTGGCGGTATGGATCCTGTCGAAGACGCTCATTGATGTCTATATTTCCTTGAATAAGGATCCTATTGCCTTTGACTGGATCGTATGTGGGGAATCCAGCCAGTCGCAGGAACATAGCGCGGATGGCTTCTCCTTCTATCGAGAGCGGCCGTTTCGCAGCTATTCGCAGAGATTGTTCCCCAGTGGGAATAATTTCGTAACGCATAAGGCGTTGGTAGGCGAATAGAGCGAAGCGGTAGTTAACACTGCCTATACCGCAACTAGGCAGTACGTCTTTTGCTGTCTGCGTTCTCATGCTAGCGTTCGCAGGCGTGCGTGCGAATTGGCAGAATCGGTAATGTGCTGCCCAAACATTCTTTTGACAAGTTTGATTGCAGTACTTTACCCATCCACATCCATTGCAGGTAGACAGTTTATGTTTGTGTGTGTACTGTCTGTCGCAGTGTTCGCAGAAAGTTGGGGGGCGAGGCGGAGATGAAGGCAAGCCAATAGGTATCATTCCATTATCATGATATAAGACGCATTGATTGCATATGTTTGGCTTGCTTTGCCAACCTGATGGTAAGATGTTGAAACGTAACCGGTAAGACCAGTAGTCCATTTCAACAAGCTTAGCATGGTTGAATGCAAAGTGTACATCGCCTGCCCAAAAAGCGGGTGCGTTAGGAAAAACAGGATGGGATTCTGATGTTTCAAGCAATACTTCAGGCGAACGAAGTATTGCTGGAAGTTCCTTTCCACATCTTGTTGCTGGTCTATGCCAGGGGTCACCTGGTATAGGCTTTCCTGAACTGCTGAGTGGTGTGATCATCTCCTCTGTGAGCCACTCTAGCTTAGGTTTTAAACTAACAAGCTTTCCATTTGGGTACCACGGGTCTTCTCTCGGGAAGACATAGGATTTTGGTGCATCAACTCTCCAGATGGGTGGCCAGTGGAGAGGTGGCACTGGATACCCCTGTGGTTCCCCAAATTGTCTGTAGAGCTTTTGAATATAGACGAAAACGTTCAGCTTCGTTTGAAAGTCGTTTTCGTCTAATTGTTGAGCTCTAGTTAAGCTTTCCCAAGGTATGTCAGCGGGTCTATTACCCGGTGTGTTAATGAAATCTTGATGCGGATTTACGACGCCGAAGGCCTGCGGAAGCGGCGCTTCGCCTTCGTAAAGCGGATCAAATTCAGTAGGCGGGTGCATAAAACCACTAGGTTCTGACGTAGTGCTAGCTGGTCTATGTGGGTGTTCAGCCGCTGCAGCTGTACTTACTACTTCTTCAATAGGTGACTGGCCTATTGAGTCTGTAGTATTTACAACTGGGGCGGTGGATGTTGTTTGTGGAGCTGGCATGGCGGGGGGAATAGAATGTGACAGTATTGCCCCCGGCATGGAGTCTACAGGTAGTCTTTCAAAAGATGATAATAGGAGGCGGAATTTTACTTCGGCTTGCTCATCTTCTGTATTCGTATAACTCTCTGCAGGCTCTGTGTCGCTCTCAACATCAACAACGTCTCGCATCATGCCGCACCATCCATCATCACACTCATCGCCTTTGTCTTCGTCATAGGTGTCCTGATCTATGTCTTCGACTTCTTGTGCAAAGTGGACGCGGTGTGATGTTGGTGATCTACCTCGCTGCGTTGCACGCTGGTTCCGGGGATTGTGCCGTGAAGGACCCGGACTTGAGGAGCGACGTGGGCTGCGAGAACGTGAGCGACTACGCCCGCTTCCGTAAATTTCCCTCCGAATCGGGCAATCATATGGGCGATGCCACGGATATTGGGCGCACGACTTTTGGGGAGGGGGAAGCGGTACGCATTTGTTTTGACAATCTTTCACTCGATGAGGTCCACGACAAGAGTGACATTTGATTATTGTTTTACGTTCGATACGTGTGTCTCGAGCGTAGAACAACGGTGTCTTGTCGGGTTTGTTGTTGAGTGATAGTTTGCCAAGGTCAAGCGTAAGTTTATCCGACTGTACTAATGATTTTATGTATGTGCAGAGTTCGCGAAACGTTGGGCGATCTGCATCATTCAACGGGGTATAGTACCGGACATTTGCTTTCTCACCTAACTTGGTGTGTGTTGCTTTGTTCAGTTTGATGAGGAGCTCGTTGCATTTGTAGCCCTCATCAAAGTTTTGTGTTTCCGAGATTTTCTCTAGCCGCCATTTGAACTTATTGATCCACGCCTCAACGTCCTCAGCAGGTCGCAGTTGGTCAGCAACGTGCTGTGCCTGGAGCTGAGCCGTGTTAATAGTTCCTAATTGACCGAATTCGTTGATGAGAGCGTGCCACATTTG
This sequence comes from Paulinella micropora, assembly GCA_019918135.1. Classification (NCBI taxonomy): domain Eukaryota; phylum Cercozoa; class Imbricatea; order Euglyphida; family Paulinellidae; genus Paulinella; species Paulinella micropora. The sequence continues at coordinate 46,776 of WBZZ01001421.1, forward strand.
GTGTGGTTCTCTACCAGCGGATCGGATTGCAACTAAGGCGGGATGGTTAGAGACAGTCTCGGAAATTATTGAACGGGTTTTAACTTTTAGTTTCAAAGACAGTACAGGGGAAAAACAGTTTTCCAATTGTGCAAATGTTGGGGCAGCAGGTATGCCAGCAAGAGCAATTCTCAGATCAGCATCAGGGTCGACAGCAGGCAGAGCAGGTGGGGGACCTGGGGTTATTAGCAGTTTCAGCTCAGCGTTGGTCAGGGGCGAGTTCGGGTCTCGCAAGAAAATCAGCAGTCGGGGATCCACTCCCTCGCAGAATTGCAACGCAGACCAGCGAAAGTTGTCAAAGTCGTAGGCGTGTTCTATCGACTTAGTGACATGAGGCGGGAGGTGGACCTTAAGTGTCAACTTAGTAGCGGTAGGCTCGTAACCTGCCATAACTATGTATCCACTTAATTAAAGATAAGGTACGGAACAGACTTAATAATCCCTCATCCCGGCATCAAACAGTACTTCAGATACCTACAGCAGTTTAATTTGTGATCTCGACAAGATACGGAAACCGATTTGTCTATCATGTGAATGCGGTTCTATCGATACGTATCATCGCGTGCTAGATACGTATTATATAACCTTTAAGTAACATGGATCGCACTGTCGTGCAATCATATGATTAGGCAAATCATCCCATGAATTAGGTGTAATGAGGGAAGAAGTTACAGGGAATTCTGGCCGGTAGATTCGTTAAATATTGTTAGTTGACAGAAATGAAATTGACAATGTTAAATGGTAATATATTGGAAGTGATATGAAAAACATTATTGCCGGTCGTTACTGTAATTAACGGTAAATATAGATAATATGAATGATTATATATAAACTTGAATAAAATGATTTAACTTCGGACTTGAAGTAGAAATTATTTTATCTTTTACTGATGTGTAAACTACAACTTGAAGGGATATCCGAAGAACTATAATTATATGAATATATAATGATAACAGGGAACCACAGAGCAACGATGGCTCGTCCTTGAAGTTTCTGATGAACTGGCACTCATGAAAACAGACGAAAAGAGAAAAGTGATTGCGGATATTAGATCTATTGACAGGCAACGACTGGCGAAGTTTCTCCTTGAACGAGACCTCAGCGAGTTTAAGGATCGCGAAACAATCATTACGAAGGGGCTACGAGAACAAAAAATAAAATCCCTTTCAAAGTTGAGAAAGTGGTGGTTGGATTGCTTGAACTTGGGATATATTACAAACCAATTTCCAATAATTCATTTTGGTGAAGAAGTTTCAAAAGAAGAATTGTATGATGTGTATAAAGCCAATGCGAATGACCCGCACACTTCGCGGGTTAGTTTCTGGACTAGTCTTAGAAAACTAATGCCAAATATGGTAGAAAAGAAGAAAACGATGGAAGCAGGCGCGCGAGTTAGATACGTAGATTTACCAACATTAGAAGAATGTAAAAATCAATGGAAGGTTATTTATGGTGATAATGAATGGGCTTTTGACGACGACGATGATGACGATGAATAAACAATATAAAAAAACGGATTTTTTTTTGTTGTGCTTATATATAACATGCCATCAACCAAAGGAGATTATCTAAGTCAAATAGAAAAATGAACTCATTTAAGTAGCGACATAAAACTGCCAACAAGCAAATCGCTCAAACCTGAAATTGTCGCATTTTACGAAAAATACCGACCCGAACAACCCCCGCAGAGTGATAATGTTGAAGTTGTATTGCCCTCCGTTGATACATTGAAGAAGGTAGTTTTTAATGACGAACCAGAAGAATTTACGCCCTTTAAAGAAAGTGATTTGAAGGAAACTGGTATTACTGAAATCAAGGCCAACGTAGGAGAAGAATTGGCGAAAAAAGAAATGTCAGTTTTAGAAGCAAAAGAGGAACCTGCGCCAGTTAGGGAAAAGAAAACACCGATTAAAGCAAAGCGGAATCCGCCCGAGAGCGGGTATAGTTGCTATGAAATAATAACGGCACATTTGAAAGTATCAAAAGACCCGTTTAATTTCTTGTATATGAAAGTTGAAGACCGCACCATAATGCAGGAGGATATGAAGAAATGGCACGAGAGCAGATACGCACACATACCACCAGACCAACGCCCTATTCTTAAATATGGTAAGTTAGATAATAAGACGTTTTTCCGCGATGTCTTATCTCAACACGAGGGCAAACTCACGACACTAAAAGATATGTATGACAGGTTTCATGTGTAAGCGGCGGTTAGTGCTATGTCTCTCATCACATCAATATCAAAATATGATGGTTTAAAAGATACATAATCCGCAGATGCCGTTTTATAATATACTTCCAATGTTATTGGAGCATCTGTCGCATATGTCAATAAAACCTCATTAGTCGTATTACCTACAATTCGTATTGTTGTATTATTGGCGGTGTCCGCGGGATTTGGACAAGTCATTAACCATATCATTTTCATTTGAACTCCAAATCTTTGAATTAGCCATATACAATCAAAAGACTTATACTCAATGGCGGTTGTATAATTTAGCACTTCGCTGTAAAAGTCATCAACATTTGTTCCGTCCGTTTTATGAAACCAAAACTGAAAAGTTCCAATTCCAGTCGGGGCGGGCAAATTCAAAGCCCCGCGAAAAGCAACTTTAATGAAATAACCATATCCTAAATTAGATATTGTTTTGCTACCATAACCGCCCGTGCAAAGAGTAGTGAATATTGAACTTTCCATCCACGACCTAAGATCAAGACCAACATACTCATTTTGAATGTTTCTTGTTAATGTCGGGGTAGCAGTGATTGCAATAGTTTTAGTATCTATTGACTGCTGTTCTTGCGATCGGCCGAATATATTCATTTTTTTAAGACTAAATATATATACTACAATATAAAATAATAGAATTAAAATATGAATCATTTAGGCAATCCGTGGGCATATCACTATTACGGCTGTGATAATAGACGAGGATTTAGAAGTTGATGGTGTATTATATGGAGATCATATTGAAGCAAACTCAATACAAGCAAGGACTGACGACATAACAATATCACCGCGAAATAATAACTCTTCTTTGTTGATATCTGATACTGGTTATGTGTCAATTAATAACGAATACGATTTACCATTGGCGGACGGCACGGCTAATCAAGTATTAAAAACAGATGGGTTAGGCAATACTTCATTTGCTACATTAACTTCAAGTTATATAAGCGACTTTGAATTAGATAAATTAACGGACGTAGTCATAACGGGCACACCCAACAGCAATCAATGCTTATTTATAGCACAGGGCAATGAAGAAACACAACATCACCCTTTCTGAGATTAGATGGTGCTTTCAATATGACGGGAACATTAAATATGGGAGGGCAAAGCATAACAAATGTCAATCTTGTTGATGGTGTTGATGTTTCTGTTCTTGATACTTCGGTGGTTAAACTAACAGGAAACCAAACAATAACGGGTAATAAGGATTTCGTGGATAAAATATCAACATGGTATGGAAAACCGATAATCGTAGGTAGATCAACAAAAGGAATAGGCGCGACTGGTGGATTGGAATTGTATGGTAATTATGGCGACCGAACTGGTGGTGCGCACATGCAAGCAATTACATCAGAAGATAATTATCCTACTTTTTCGTTAGTCAATTTAGGACATGGTAGTGTGGGTATGGCCTTTGATGCTTATATGGACTCTAACGGATGGGAATCTAGTTATGCGACTTCAAGTTTTGCGATCGCGAAAGTTAATGATAAATTTAGATTTTTGTATGGTATTGGGAGCATCATTGGGGATGTTGTTCCATGGGACACTGCTCTGGAAATTGACACAGCAGGTTTATTAACCGCGAAAGCAATAACGGCGAGTGAATTAATAACGGCAAATGCGGGATTAAATATGGGAGGGCAAAGCATAACAAATGTTAATTTAGTTGATGGTGTTGATGTTTCTGTTCTTGATACTTCGGTGGTTAAACTAACAGGAGACCAAACCATAGCAGGAACCAAAACATTCAGCAACATAATAATGCTAGTGCGGGTATTGATATGAAAAGCCAAAGCATAACAAATGTTAATCTGGTTGATGGTGTTGATGTTTCTACTCTTGACACTTCTGTCGTTAAACTAACAGGAGACCAAACCATAGCGGGGAATAAAAAATTTACATCAACTTTAGAAGTAATTGGTTCATCCAATCCTACTACTTTTGATGGTATTGGCATAGCCTTTGATACAAAAATAGGAATGATTGCAGCGCAAAAAACAGCAACAGCGACTTGGTATCCGATACAAATAACTGGTTCGTATGTAGAGTTATATTCAGGTAATACTTTAATTATAACCGCAACTGGAACAACATTAAGTTTGAATAACAACAAAATAACAAACTTAGCCACACCATCAGCAACAACGGACGGAGCAAATAAAAGTTATGTGGATACATTAGACGGGCAAAATGTGAAACTCACAGGAAACCAAACCATAGCAGGAATTAAGACATATAGCAGTGGTGTTGAAATAACGGGAAATTCAATCAATTCAACAACAAAGGGCACATTCATCGTTTTCAATTCTACCAGTAATATCGGTTCTATTGCTAGTTTGGATATGAAAACTGCAACATATTACAACTTTGAAATTTCTGCGAAAAAAATAAGTTTTATTATTGACGGGACGATTGTTTCGTGGTTTAATGCTACTGGCTTAGATTGTAATAGTAGTCGGATTGTTAATCTGGGAGCACCACAAAATGCTAATGAAGCGGTAAATAGGCAATATCTGGATGATAATTGTGTGAAACTAACAACAGACCAAACCATAACAGGAAGTAAAACATTTAATGGGGCGAGCACTACGATAAAATATCTAACTTTAACGAACAATGCCGATTTCAATAATCAAACTATCATTAATGGTGGAAATATGACATATAATGGGGCGAGGATATTAAACCAAAATGGAGGGGACATATTTTTTTCACAGACATCAGGAGATTATCAATATTTCTTATTTACTCTAAATACTGCTACAAGTGGAACCGCAGACCAAAGAGGTTATGTATTTACGAATGTAGCATTTGATGTAAAAGGGGCGGGACTTTATATTTCAAAACTTTTGGATAATAAAAGTGCTTCGTCTGACATTGTCCGTTTTAACAATGCTGGCGGTATGCGATTTTATGGAGCCTTAGATATGAACTCAAACAACATAACAAATGGTGGAACAATAACGGGAACGACAATCACTTCAACTGCGGGGATATCAACAACAACATTAACAACGAGCGACAAAATAACAACAGCATCAGGCAAACCAATAATCATAGGCAATACAACGAAAGGCACAGGGGCGACAGGTGGTTTAGAATTATATGGAACGGCTTCAAATATCGGAGGAGCACACTTACAAGTAATAACAACGGCGGATGCTTATCCAACATTTCAATTATTGAACTGGACACACGACAATGTAGGCTTAATTTTTGATGCTTATTATGACGGCTCAAACTGGAAATCAAGTAATTCTGGCTCAAACTTTCAAATATACAAAATCTCAAACAAACTTGCTTTTTATTATAAATCAGGAATAACAGCAGGAAGCAATATAACATGGTCTGAGGCGATGAATATAAGCACAGCAGGATTAATAACGTCAAATGCTGGTATATCAACAACGACATTAACAACGAGCGACAAAATAACAACAGCAACAGGTAAGCCGATAATAATAGGCAATACAACGAAATCAGCAAATGGGGCAACGGGTGGATTAGAATTGTATGGAACGGCGGATAATATGGGAGGGGCACACTTACAGGCAATAACGACAGCGGATGCTTATCCAACATTCCAATTATTGAACTGGGCGCATGATAACATCAATTTATATTTTGATTGTTATTTTGATGGCACGAACATATTATCTTCAAACACATCATCAAATTTCCAAATAGCGAAATACTCAAACAAACTCAGTTTTAATTACAAAAATGGTGGAACACTTGGGCAAGCGATAACAATGACTGAGGCAATGAACATAAGCACAGCGGGACTAATAACAGCAAATGCGGGGATTACATATACAGGAACACTAACATCGTCAGCAACAGGAACAGGTGCGAAATTAGCCATTCAAGGAGGAACAGATGGAGGAAGCAGTAAAGGAATATATATTTGGGATATTACCGATACAAACTGGGGGATTTATATGTCTCAGTCTGGTTCAGGTAAATCATTAAGTGGAGGGACAGCACCAGCAGGAGGAGTAGGCGGAGGAATAACTACTCATGCTATAAGATTTAGAGTTGGTAATACTTCAACGAATGGTTTCATATGGGAAAATCAAAATAATACTGCTTTAATGTCTTTGAGAGGGAGTGATGGGCAATTATGGGTATTGTCTAATCCAATTCAATATTCAGACAGGAGAAAAAAAGAAGACATAAAGGAATGCTTAGGCTTAGATTTTATTAATAAGTTAAATCCAGTATGCTATCGTATGATTGATGACAACAAGAAATGTAGGACTGGTTTGATAGCACAGGAATTAGAAGAAATACTAACAGAAATGGATATGCTAGATTTTGGTGGTTTTATAAAAGAAACAATTATGGTTCCGTGTCCAAAGCAAAGAAAAGAATGCGAATTGAAAGGTGTGAGTGTTAATCCAGAAGATGTTAAATGTATTGATAGTGGTGATGTCGGTTATGGTATAGGTTATTCCGAGTTTATCGCCCCGTTAATTAAGGCGGTTCAACAATTATCAGAAAAGGTAGTTAATTTAGAAAAAGAAAATAAAACTTTACTTAATATACTACAAGACCAAGCAAACCAATTAGCAGAAATCAGAGCAGTCGTATTTTCAAATGTCAAATAATACAACTAGACTTCACAGACCCCCACCTATTATGGATATGGATGGCGAACTAACTCCAGAATTAAAGTCTCGTGTTTTGGATATTGAACTAAAGACAGAAGAGAAAAAAATTGACAATGAAATTGAGAACGAATGGAATTGCTGTATGTCAAATAAGAAAACTGATAGCAGAATGATTAAATATAGCAGAATGATTAAATATTTATTTCAAATGGGTGTCATCATTGCCATTATAACCCTTTGTATCGTAAGGCTATCTGAGAAGAACTTACCATGCGAGGTTGCTAATACTTATGTCGGTATTTTGACCTTACTTATCGGTATATGCCGTCCTTCACCAAGTTCTGGGGGTGGTAAGAAGTAAATCACAAATTACCACATTCATATATATGCGTCATATACCATCTATTATCACCCGCACACATTAAAGGCAGTGCCTCATCAAAACTACGACACATATTATTTCCGTTATTTATGAAAACACACTTAAAACCAGATTCTACACCTTGCTTTATACAATAAGCACACGATTCATTCTTTTTTTCTGAGTATCGCGAGTAAAAGTCGCAGGCAGTCCGCGACATAGCGGAGCACGCAAATAGCAATATTAACAACATATATTATCCCTCTTCTTTAATTATATTTTTATAAACCGCCTCTCGTTGCTTATCTGATAGCGGTAAGCGATAAAGGATATTTTCAGGTTTTCTAAAAATGTTGGGGTTTCTATTCACTAAGTTCTGAGTGATGCGGATTTGGTCAATTTCCTTCCCTAGCCTTTCCAACTCTTCAAGTTGTTGCTCGTCTTTGCTTTTTTTTTTCCATCTTATATAATAGCGGATATAAAAAATGCCACGCGAAAAACCATTTTTTGCGTATTATAACGAAATTAGACGCGAACATAAGTATTTGTTGGATGAAGCAGACCAATTTTGGATTGATGACGTTAATGAAGGTATCAATAATCAAGCCCGCGAAAGGCTTAGAGCGGATAGATTGTTGGATGCTTCAACAAGAAGGGGGAATACTATGAAGGATTTAAAAGATAAGATTAGTGCGTTGGACAATAAGCAAAGTATTTATGCGAACATTAATTACGATGAACTGAAAGCACACCTTCAAGATGACGGCATTGATATGAAAGAATTTGAAAGAAAACACGGAACTGCCCCCATGAACGAACAAATGATTGAAATGCGAAAATTAGCAATGGCTACCGATAAATATGATATAGCGCACATAGAAGACAATATCCAGCAAATGAAGCGTGATATAGCACAATTGGTAAAATAAGAATATAAAGAAGAAGACTTGAAACGATTAACCGATAAGGGCTTAACGTATATGAAAAATAAAGGCAAAGCGGACAAAACTCGCGTAATACGAAGAGAGGATAGAAAGCAAGCGGAGCAGGATTATAAGGAATGGAAAGAAAACCGAGAAGAGTGGGAGAGAAAACACCCAGATGATGCTTTAATAGAAGCACAGATAGGCGACGAACACAAGATGCTTGTGCCACGAATAGGTAATGAACCCCGAAGTGTAGAAAGATTTGTTGATGCTATTATTAGAAGCATTCAAGAGATAATTATGAGTCCCAGACTTAATAGATTACTTAACCTTGCTACAGGTGTTGGGCGATATGGTGTGAGAAGGATAGCGTGGGGGCAGATATTGAGATTAATTGCCAACAATCCACAACTACGTGTAATGAATGTTGGATTACTTGGAAGAAGAAGAGCAGATGCTCTCAATACCTTTTTGCTAGCACTAGCAAGAAATGAAGTGCCAGAGGGTTTGCCTCCGCCTAATCCTCTTTTGATCGCAAGCGGACAGCAAAGAATAGGTGATTATGTATTAAGTGAATATGCGCACAGATTGGCCGCTGGAATAGCGTCTTTAAATGCGTGGGGCGCATTTAAAACAGGCGTAGAGACTATGACGGTTCTCGGTCTTGGAAAAGCACTTAAAGAAATATATAGAACATGGTCTGCTCAACCAGATGCTCTCATTAAGTTGGAAGAAGAACGAATTCATACCGAGGGAAGTAATTATAATGGTGGGGGCACACGAGTGGAAAGCCGTCTTCAATTAGAAGATAGAACTCGTGGCAAATTTCCTTACATTCTCCCAGCAGATGCTTTGGACTTGGTTGCTTTTGAACATGATTTATTGTATGCGTCAGGCGACAAGAATGTCCAAGACTTTGCCGATAAACGATACTTTGAAAGAATCACCAATATGAGTGATTATCTAACGAGTAATGGATTGGCTACGGCCGAAGTTGCTAAGAGTATTTTTGACAATTACAACTCAATGTTTTCAAAAGCGGATATATCTAGAATGGCCTTAGAAGCACAGGGGAGGGCACGTGGCGGAGTATCTTTTTGGGCTGCGATGAAGTTTTGGAAAACCATCAAAACCACTCCTCCAGATGCGAAGTATAATGGATTTATAGGCGATGTAGATAAAACATTGATGTCCATGCTTGGTATCATGAAAAATGTGGGCAGTTTTGACAAGGATGCGACATTTAAAGTAAATAAAGCAGTGAATTCTGCTACATTTAATAAACAATATGCGGAACTCGTTGATGGTTTTAATAAAATGGTTAAATCGCAAGAAACAGCCGATGGTGTGAAAGGATATTCTCTTATCGCACCAGCAAATGAAACTACAATTAATAATTTTATAGAAAAAATAAATACACAGAGCACAAAAGATATTCCACCAAGTATAGAAAAAGATATAAATCTTAGTGTTGAAGTCCCGATCGCATACTCAGACAATATGGTAGTAGCAGATACTATTGGACTGGGCAATAACTTGCTCATACATGATGATAAAGGCGCCCAAACGAGGCATTTAAAGGGATTTGTTAAATCGTTGAGAGCGAAAACTGGAAAGAAATTTAAACTTTCCAATTATGACGATCCAAAAGTTGGATGGGAAGAGGCCATCAAACAAGCACTAAATCAAGGTGCTAGTATGTCAGATGTAGCAGATGCGGACGATATTTTGGATAAGAGAATTTACGAAGAAATGCGGGGTAAATTAACTCCAGACCAAATGAAGCAATTAGAAGATTTAGAATTGAGGGATGCGAGCGTGCCAAGAAAACAAATACCAACACCAGCACCGCAAGCAACACCAGCACCGCAAACCATGCCACCGCAAACCATGCCACCAGCACCACAAACCATGCCACCAGCACCACAAACCATGCCACCGCAAACAACGCAAGCACCAGCACCGCCAAATCCACAACCAGAGTATGAAGGACATGTTTATAAAAGTGGAGCAAAACAGGGACTCCCATTCTGGGAGGAGAAAGTTAAAGATGAAAAACTCAAAGAAATGATGAAAGAATACAAAGTTTCAGATGACCCAGATCCAGCAACAACACCAAATCAAGCAATGGTTGATAGTATGAGAAGTATTGATAAGTTGGTTGATAAACTTATGGGGAAATCTCCCGCCGATGAAAGAGAAGATATGTCAGCACTTATTCGTTTTCTAATGCCAAGCGACCAAAATGGAGGTATCGGCACTTCACAAACAAACCCACTTATTAAAGGCAACGAACTAAGACGCGATCGCATGCTAGACACCAACATGATTGACCGGTGGACGGAGTGGTCCAACATGTACGCTAGACAGAGACGTAATCAGAAGGGCGGAGGACAAATTCGGTACATCAAGCCCGTTTGTCCCAACGAGATGCTTGCTTTTATATGCATCCACATTGCTATGGGTGCCCAGCAGCTCATGAGACAGTGATTTTTGGAGGGGCTATGCCAACCCCTTGGTCCAATATCCCGACCTGACACCTATCATGACTGAGAAGAGGTTTATCGAAATCAAACTCATCTTTCAGCCCAACGATCCCACCTTAAAGAAGTCGTCCTCCAATCCCGATTATGACCGCCTGCATCACGTTCGGCCTTTTGTGGACAATTTGAACGAGGTTTCAAAGACTATGATGACTTTGGGTCAGTTCGTTTCAGCAGACGAAGCTTTGATTCCGTTCAGGGGAAGTTCTTTCATGCGTGTCTACATGAAAGACAACCCAGGCAAGTACGGTTTCAAAGTGTACCAAGCCAACGACCCGGAGTCTGATTTGCGTATCACCTCAAAGTGTACGCTCGTGCGCAGACGTTGACGCCTGTGCAACAGTCCGGCAACGGGGCAACGTTCGACCTCATCATGGCGTTGGTAGACGAGTGCAAAACCGAAAAAGGCACTGTTTGGGTCTGATCGCTATTACAGCTCCCTGCTTTTGTGTTATGAGCTGCATAGGAAGTATGAGCAGTACTTGATAGGGACTATTATGGCTAATCGACTTTATGGTGCCAAGGACGTGTTAGATGAGATCAAGACAACAGAGCCTCGAGGTACAATGAATAGCTGCTACATGGAAGACGGCCCTCCAGTCATGGTCGCTCGTTGGAAAGACAGGAGAGTGTGCACTTTTGTTTCCTCAGTTCAAGGCGGTGCTTTGGATCACGTTCAGAGGATTGGCGACAGCAAGGGCAACAGAGAAGCAATTAACACCTACGCGTTTGTTAAGCTCTACAACCAGTACATGGGTGGCACTGACACGCAGGACGCCGACTTCGACTAGGATCGGGAGCAGAGAGGGTTCCTAGGGCAGTCAAGCCCTGGTACAAACTATTTCTGGGATTGCTAGACACTGCCGTGCATAGTGTACAAGGGATTGCTGCTGCAAAGGGAGCACAGTGAGGATGTGTCCATTCCATCTCGTCATCAAATGATTGAGAAGTTGCTGTCACTGTTGGAGAAGCATATTCGGGAAGTCAAGGCACGTGATCTGGATGAGACCGAAGACGAACTCGATGAGGATGGTTCGATCAGGTGTGATTAGAAGGGACAAGCTGTGCGATGGTATGCTTAAGCAAGTTAATGTTTCGGGTTGGGGCAATACTCAGCAGGCGGGTGGGAAACGTCGCGGCAAACATCCCTCACACTGTGTTTTGTGTCGGCGTGCGGGACACCGCAAACGGTCTTCTTTTTACTGCTCTAAGTATCGTCTTGTGCTCTGCCGCTACCCATGTTTTGATAATCATCAATATTGTATTTAAATGTCAAAGCATCTGGCCGGTTCAAACTGGTTCAAAATCATTAAACTTTTCATTAAGTTTTACTCATAAAATTTACATCCACTTAAGTGGATCTAGTGGACCGTGACGTTAAGGGTTCAATTTCATTTTTCCTTTGAGCTAGTAAGGGTAAGACCTCCGGTCTTAGTTGAACACAGAAGTGCTTGTTTTCGTCTGATGTCTTTGCGACAGATCAGCGAAAGCGGCCCGTTAGTAGTAAGTTTGTTGAAGTTCTCGTCTGAGTGTCTATGCGACACTCGGATCAGAAGTTGAAGAAATCAGCCTTTAGCTGTGGACTCAGAGTCCAAATGTACTATCCCCAACGATAGCTCAGTCAATGGAAGAGTAAGTCGGTAATCATGATATAATAACTAAACAGAACTTATGATCAGAGTACTACTCAAACAGAATGACTCATGATGTCTGCGCGTAATATTAAATTAGCTCAGTGACCGCCGCAAAGACCAAAAAAGCGCCAAAGGACCAGCCGGATAAAATTGGCATTTCGGTGACTGCAGACATGTCCGGCCAGACGACTCGAATCATGGGCTATAAATAAGTTTTTACCTGCTAATTCGGGGCCCGGTGATTATCTCTTCAGCTGAAAGTTCCCACTGTAGAACTGATTCCTACCGTGGCAAGTATTTCACTAATACTACTCAGCTACCGTGCTGATTCAAAGTGGTAATGTTTGCGGCGTAAATGGCTTTTTTACACAATTAGCTTCCACCTGACTCAATTGACACTGATTCAATTAAATTTTATAGTGAACTGTCACAAACCACAAATGTAGCTCAAAAAAATGCGGTAAATTGCCAGCGGGTCCGATCCCAAAATGTGACTTTCAAGCCGCGTTTCAACCGGGGATAACCGGGTAAGTGTTAAAAGTTGATCGTGTATAAATATTAAAAACTTGATGAAAATGTAATAAATAAATAAATAAATAAATAAATAAATAAATAAATAATAATAATATTATGCTTCCTCAGACTATAGCATCAGATCCAGATCCTGGACATGTGCCTCCATTAATAATAATATTAATAATAATAATAATAATAAAGTTTGAGGATTTCGGAAACCAGATTATCAATAAAATTGTTACTACAATAATACTGGGGAACGAAAAAAAGGGACTACCGGTAATTGCCAGACTGTAATTGGAAAGCCAGTTTGCATTAATAACAGTTGGTTTTGTTGCTCGCTGAGCAGGCTGA